>PVJS01021753.1:0-31218 GCA_004027185.1 Glis glis
TTTTATTCTAAAATATTTACTCTCTCATATGTAGAAGCTAAACAAAGTTGACCTAAATGTGGACTAGTGTTTACTAGAGGTTGGTAAGAGGGGAGGGAGGGTAAAGGAAGGTTGAATTTGATCAGTGTGTCCTGTATGCATGTGTTCAAATATTACAGTGAACTCCATTAATACTAATAAATGTTAATCAAAAATGAAATAACATGAAAAAGTAAATAAATAAAAACTTCACTGTTGTATCTTTCACATTTATATCTACAACCTATCGGGAATTAATTTTCATGTACAGCATGAGAAAGGAGTCAAGATCCATTTTTATAAAATATAGATATCTAATTGACCCTGTACCATTTGTGGAAAAGACCGTGCATTATAATCTCACTTTTGCCATAAATTTTGTGGCTATACATGTGTCAATTTATTTCTTGGTACTCTATTCTGTTCCATTGGTCTAACCTTGCAACACTATGCAAACTGTCATAATTACTTCCTTTTTACAAGTGTTGTTCTCTGGTAACTTAATTCTCCAAATTTGTTTTTCTGCAAGATTACCTGTTGTATTATTTGCCCTTTACTTTTCCATATAAATTTTTAAAATCAACTTGGAAATTTCTGTCACCACCCCCTGAAAACAACAACCTGCTAGGATAGTAATTTGAATTTTTCCTAAAGAACAATTTACGTATATGTTACTTATAATATTAACTCTTATAATCCATGAGCAGGGTATATTCCTCCATTTAATTACAACTTCTTTAATTTTACCCAATAATAATTCTTATGTAGTTTTCAAACTAAGTCTTTCATAAGATTTATTCCCAGGTAAACTATTTTATATCATTCCTCTATTTGTTGCATTTTGAGTTCTTCATTTGTTTTGTTTGCTTTGTTTTGTTCAGATGATCTCTGAACAAAATATAAATTCAGTAGTAAATATAAATTCAGTTAATTCTTGGATAAGTGGTACTAAGTCACCATATACTTTAGCTAACCACTTCTACCTTTTGGGCTCAGCTGTCTTATCTTTGACCTGCACCATAAGCTCACATATCACTGCAAACCTCTTATTCATAGCTCTTTACACAGTTTCAATTTTACCTTTATTTGTGTAATGATTGATTAATATGTATTTCCCCCACTAGACTCTATGCCCATTGCGTGTAGAGTCTGCCTTTCTCAGCACTCTGTCCCCCAGTGCCTGATACAATTCCTATAACAAGCAGAGACACAACATATATTTACTGAATGAATAAATATAAAATAGGAGAGGGATTTTTTCCATCCTTAAAAGCCCATAAGTGTAAATGGACCAAGGAAGAAAGTAAGCAGATCTAAGAAAATCTGTTCTGTTCTTGGAAAAATGCTCCCAAGATTATTCTGGTATCCACTTGACCAGACATTATCCCGGCTTAGATGATGCAATGATGGTTGTTCCAGCAAAGAAAGGCCAGTAAGTCTCCTTCTATGGAAATATTAGGTGCCTCATTATAACATGGCACCTAGCCAGAACACTCATGTATGTCAAAGCAAACATTTCTCAAGTACAACTTGACCTTTGATCCTTCGGCCCATGGTGGAGGAGTCACACCAGAGCTTTTCACATTTTTATGACCTTGAAGATCCTATCTAATGCAAAGTGTGACATCCCATACCTGGCCCTAAATGACTTACCTAAATTCTCGCCCTCACAGCAATTGCCACACGACTTTTGAGATGAGAAAGCAAGCTCAGAGAAGTTAGGTAATTTAGTCCACTAAAGCAGAAAGTAGTGGAGATGGAATCTGATCACAGGTCTGTTTGCATTCAGTGTCCCAGCCTTTTCTTCCCACTGAACCTGGGTTGTCCCAATTCCTTGTTTATAGGCTTCCAAAGATTCACACAGTTTTTTCCAAAGGGCTGTCAAAGGTAAAAAAATGCTTTTTTCTTTCTAATTCTAATCAATAACATAATTATTAAAACCTTTCCATCTCATACAAACAATGTTGGATGCTTCTGTAAGTGAATCAAGTGAGCAGGCAACATAGGAGAGATCAGATGAGTGTGCTCATGACTCAATATATCACTCAGCTGAACACTGCTAGCCACATATGGGTTTAGTCATAATACAGTTTTAAATTGCTTTTATTTTTAGTCATATATCGTTTCATTTATGCCCTAATGGACCGATGATTACAAACAGAAAGAATGAGGAACACTGATGTTAGAATACAAGAAGGTTAATGAGGAGCACAGGATGATCATAATTCTAAATATTACCCTCAGAATGATCTGCATGTCACAATCATCCCAGCAGGATTTTTATTTGGTAAATTTAACTCTCGCTATGACTCCAAGAACCAATGTTTAAAAAAGGGAAAATTGGCTAGGGGTGTAGCTCAGTGGTAGAGCACTTGCCCAGCATGCATGAAGCTCTGAGTTTGATCACCATCCCTGCAAAAAAAGAGGGCGGACACAATGGTCATTGCAATTAACCTGGCTTTTCATTTATTGGGAATAAGGTTGAACCATACTTGACACATTTTATGCGGAGAAGTATAATTGTTTTAAAATTCATAAGGTAGTTTTTGATATTATATGTCATTGTGAAAGCAATTTTTAAGCCAGAAAGATAAGTTTCCCAGACTCTTGAAACTATCACCATATAAATTTTTCATTCCCCCTTTGTCTTTACAAAGTAAATCCAAGGAAAGAATAATAAATATTTGAGTAGAA
Organism: Glis glis; assembly: GCA_004027185.1. Classification (NCBI taxonomy): domain Eukaryota; kingdom Metazoa; phylum Chordata; class Mammalia; order Rodentia; family Gliridae; genus Glis; species Glis glis. The sequence continues at coordinate 2,713 of PVJS01021753.1, forward strand.
TTAACCAAGAACTTAACTCAGTGGTTTTCAACCCTGGATATCCATTTGAATCAACTGGGAGCTTTTTAGAAGCACAGATGCCCAGTCCCTGAGAATCAGACATTCTAATTTATTCTAATTCTAATTAGACATTCATTCTAATTCTGGACAGAGCTGCTTTAATTCATCCCAAATGATTCTAATGTATCTGTCTTAACTAAGCAACCCCTGCCCTCTTTGACAGTACAATTCCTTAGCAGTAAAAATTAATTTTAAGTCCAGAGTCTATCTTGAGTGTCAGGAGAAAAGAATACAGGCTCACAAGCCAGGAGTCCTGGGCTCGGGTACTGACTTTGCCACTGTGTGAATGTGAGCCCCTCATCTCTCCTGTGATCAGTGTTGACTCCTTTAACATCAGCACTTGAGCCTGGAAGATCTCTACTGCCCCTATCATTTCAATTAATTATTAAATATCAAGAGTATTATATTAATAAGTTATAATAATAGAACAATCCACAAAGCAGAATGACACTGTGAAAAGAGATTAAAATTTGAAGTCACAGCATCCTGGATTCCAGTTCCAGCCCTGCCAACTTTGTAACCATGAGACCTTAGCCAAGTCACCTAACCTCTGTGAACCTAGTCTAAAATGGAAACTAGACCTCAAAGAACTGTTATGAAGAGTCAATAAAATAAAGAACTTAGTGCATTGTACATCTCAACAGATAGTAGCTGTTATTTTCACTATTTCTATGCTCTGGTTATTACTGCTACTGCTGCTATATTATTTCTTGTGCAATAAGAAATGAAAGAGTAATTCATTTGGGAAAGAGAAGGAGAAATTTCAGCAGAGTTGATTGACGTGGCTGGCCCTGATTTCTTGAGTTTCTCAATCCAAGCAAGCAGGAGGCTGACATGTAGATCACTCACACAGACGACTTTTCTACAAGACAGTTTTTCTCTCCTCTGACCTTCATGAATTTGACTGCAGACTGGTCCTGCGGCTGGACTGTCTGCTGTTTCAAAGAGAAACAATCATGAAAACCCTGCCCCAGAAAGCAGGAAGATGGCTTTCTGTTGGCAAGTACAGCTTGCAACAAACATGTTTGAACCTCACCCTGCCCCAGCTTTTCCACCTTCTCCAAGCTCCTCTCTGCACAGCATGATACCTGGGCGAGTAGATCAGTTAGGGCCTGGGTCCAGCGGCCATAACAGAAACCCCAAACCACAGTGGCTTACACCAGATAGAGAGTCTCTGTGTCTTTCTCTGCTTTATATAACTGCCAAGATGAAAGCAATCAGGGATCCTGTCTCCTGTCGTTTTCTTGATCCACTACCCCCAGCCACATGGTCCAGCATGGCTCACTCCAACAATCTCATTCCAGCCAAGAGAAGTAGAAAAAGGGCAAGAATAGAGCATGTGACTCCATTTGAGGGTATAACCCACGGGTTACACAGATACATTCGGCTTGCTCCCATTAGCCACAAGTTAGTCACCTGGCTGGAGCTGGCTGGGCTGGCTGGAGCTGGAGAACATGGAATCTTTATTCAGGGCAGCCGTGGGCCCAGCTCAAAATTAAATAACTATGGAAGCAGGGAAGAATGGCCACCGATGGGCAAATAGACATGAGGAAAGACCTGGTGTAAGGTTTGGGGATGGAGAAGACTCAAGCACACTGCAGTTAAAAGGTCTTCAAAGGACACCAGTCCCCAGTATATGAGCCCGCAGCATTACTAACTGTTGGGACACTTTCTCTAGGATTAGGAGGGCATGTGTTTTCCTACTGCCCAATACAAACATGACATCCTTCTAAGTCAGGAGTAAGGGATGAAAGACATCATCATGCATTACTTAGACATTTTTTAAGCAGGAATTCTGTTTTCTTTTTCAGGCCATGTCAAAATGTTCCTTGCATTAAACAGACTATCCAAAAGGTCTTTTAATCTCAGGCCTGTCCTTTCATGCATGAGAGTTTTATAAATCCTCTAAGGCACACAGAATCATTCTGGATTCTCAGGCCCAAGTCAGGAAATGTCTGGCTTTCAGTGAACTGGTCACAGGGTCAAGAGAAGCCTGGAAGGGCTGGATCTCATGGTCCGGCTTATTCCTGCTCTGCTGAGTGTGGACTGGCTTGGGATTCGCTGAAGTGCTTTGAATACCGTGCTTCTCCCACACTACCAACCTGCCTCAGGCACAGCAATTGTGCCAGGTCTCAACCTCTGCAGAGGTCACATCAGCCACGACAAATGCCCTGGTGCCACGCTCCCCACCGCTGCTCTCCAAATTAGTCAGGCTTAAAACTGTGCCAGGCACATGGTGAACATCCTATAAATATTCACTCTGGTTGTTATTACTGTGTCTGCTTCCCAAAGAATGTTTTAAGTTTGATTATGAATTGCATAAGAGCAGAAATTGTGTCTTCTTTCATTTCTGCCTCCCTGGCACCTAATTTGGTGCTAGGCCCATATTTAATACTATTCAACCTACACAGATTAAGCACCTACTATGTGCCAAGTACCAAGTTGGTACTGGAACTCAGTAATAAATAAAAACTTCAATTCTTGTTGTTGTAGACATTAGAGTTCAGTAGGGGCCCCGTAAATATTTATGGGAAGAAAGAAGAAGGGAAGGAAGAGGGGAGGGAGGCATGGAGGGAGGGAGAAAAGAAGGAAAGAAAAGTTAATGTTTGACCATAACTGTAGGGAACATCACAGGCATTGAGTAAAAACACAAACTTTTGAGAGTACAGAGAGAATGGCACACATAGGCCCTGGGCCACCTTGGAAGCTCCTATCACAGGGCCCAGCTCTGGCCCCCCTGTTCATTAGTGTAGCCCTTAGCAACAATCCACTGAGCTACTTACTCCTTCAGGGGACTCGGGCTGAAGTACCCCAGAAAAAACACAAAGGTGAAGGTTAGACCCAAAGCAACCCGAACCCTGCAGGACAAGATGAGCAAAAGGCTAATATCTTACTCTAAGAACCATGTAAATCTAAATATATCTACAGTTCTCTGGTGCCCTCAAAATGAAGTCAAGTCAAGTGAATGTAGATATGCATATTCCTCCCACATTAAATAATAAATACCTAAATGAGGGTGAGAGTGACTCAGAGCAGCTGCTCTTGGGAGGGGACATCAAGTGACTAGGTGGGAGGGTCTATTTGATTAGGGTGGTCTAGCTGCTATGACAAACAATCTCAAGGTCTCAGTACATAGTATAGACTGTAGCAGGTAATGAGCAGAGTCGGCTCCACACCGTCACCCAGAGACTCAGGACTCTCCATCTATTGGCTCTACCATCTCTTAGAGCACTGGAGTTCCTGCCAGATCCAGCTGGTAATCAGAGAAGGGAGAAAGAACACAAAGAAGGCTTCCTGCCCTTATCTGCCTTGGCCAGAGCCAAGCACCTCTTCTACTCAAATTTCATAGACAACATGGCCCCACTCAGATACAAGAGGGCTGACAAGTCTAGTTCAGTGGTTTTCCCAGCAAGAAGTGCATTTGGGGGGCATTTAGAGAAAATGGTTTGAATTGCTTTTATCATAACCACCTACAAGTGAACTCATGCGTTTGTAAAAAGGAAAAAGTGTAATGACACTTTGTGTTGGGGTATCTCAACATGGGGTATCTCAATGAGTCCCATTCATTCATTCATTCATTCCACGGACATTTATTGGGCTCCTGCTACATGCTGGGTACTTGTCTTTGTGGAGCTTAGTCTCTAAGTGAGAGTACAGACAAGCAAATGAGAGCTTGCAATTTACTGTGATGAGTGATATGATGGTGTAAACACAGTACGCTCGGAGTTGACACAGAAGGGCTGCCTGACTCATCTGGGCTGATTAAGGAAGGGGTACTGAGCACCTGTCCACCTGGGCCACCCACAGTCGGGGATTTCCCTCATCTCCCACGTACGTGCTTATTGCAGGAGTAGCCAGTTTTTATAACATCAACAGCCACAATTGGTCTGGGTTCATGGGTGGGGTTAGCATAAACCCCTTTCCTGAGATTATGAGAACTAGGCTAGAGAGAGATCGGGCTCCCAATGGATAGCTGAGCCTATAACATGTGAACCTTGGCAGTGCCTGGAGACTCCATTTTCCTTAGTTCAGACTGGAGGAGCAGAGGAGACAAGTTTGAAGAGAGAGAGGAATGGAGCAGGCTTGCAAAGAGAAGGAGGATTGGGGAATCCTGATTGTAAGAGGCAGCCTGCTGGAATTTTCCTTTCTCTGAGTTAGTGCAACAGGAAAACCACAAAGAACAAACCCTTCTATACCTGTAACGATGCTTTCCACCAGACCCTACCAGGAAGGCACCTGACAGTTGTTCTTTGCACTGTCCCGACCACAGACTGTCACCCGATGACCCAAAGTGTTAATGAAGGATTGAAAACTGTACCAGTTTGATCCAATCAGTGTCTATCTATACTAGTCCTCAATTAGGTTCTCTATAGACTGACCCGTCCCCTGCCCTTACCCATAAAATGCCCATGCTAGACTGTACAGGCAGCTCTCTCTGTTCTGCCAAGAGAGGGTCCCTCCCAGGCTTCCATTAAAGCTTTCTCTTTATGCTGTTGAGCCATGTCCCTTGTCCTCCTTTTTCCTAACACTGATCCTTGCTGTGTTGTCTCTGGGGAAAATTCAATTTCTGTCCTTAAGTTCCTTCAATCCCGGGACCCTTAACAATATATGCCCCCTCTTTTCTACAAAACTGAACTAAGTTCGTTTCTCTTACAACCAACCCAGAGTTCTAGTGATGATGGATGCCACTGATCAGCATCTTAGTCAAGACCGGATGGACAAGTAGGAGTGGAGGCTGGCGGCAGGAGGCAGGTGGGAGACATGAGGTTGAACTACACACACCCTGCACAAAGATGTTCACAATACGATCTTAAAAGAAAAGAAAAAAAAGCAACACAACGTAAGTCAGGGCAGTGGGGTTGGGTGGTTTGTGGGGACTTTCAGCTCTTACTTTACACTGTTCAGTTCTGTTTGAACTTGTAATGATATCCATGTGCATTGCTTTGCAGGATGGAGAAGGGTGGAAGAGAACAGCAGCAGAGGGAACAGCTTATGCAACTCTACGAGCAAAGAGAGCCTAGCCTGAGTCACTGGGGAAGCTCTGATGAGCATCTGCAGTTGGCCAGGTACAGCCACCTTGTCAGCCAGGAGGGCCCTGGGACCTTTTCTGGGAACCTGCATGATTAACCTGCATCCAACTTAGATCCCATCCCAGACTGTGATTTTAATGCATCTCCCCTTGCCCTGTCCTCTGGCAGTGGGAGGCAACTGTGCCTCTTAATGGCTGCAGACTGTTTTTAATATTAGCTGAGCTGCAAGGCTCAAAGTTGAAAGGTCTAAGAGGTTTCCAAAGACATTGTACAGTCATTTACTCCCAAGGCCAGAGACAGAATGTACTCAGTAATGCAGAGTAGGGGAGGCCGGAGGCTCCGTGGAGAGCAGGATGGGGTCAGAGGAGAGTGGAAGTAAGCCCTGTAGGTGAGACGGATGATCATGAGCTACAATTGTCATGAAAGACAGTAAGGACAGAAAAGGCTCCCATACGCTGCAGGATAGGGCTAACATTAGGACCAGGTGTACAGCCAAAGTCACCTTTCTTTTGTCCTGAGCACCTAGTCCATCTTACCCACCAATCCCCTCCATCCTCAGCCTCCTCTTCACCTCCATGGCCATTGCTCCAGTTCACATCTTCACCATCTCACACTACCCTTTTAAAGCCTTCACTTCCCTCTCTTCTTCTTTCCATCCTTTGTCCCTGAAAATCACTAATCTGTTCTCCATTTCTAAAACTTTGTCATTTCAAGCATATTATACAAACAAAACCCAATAGTATTTCGTTTTATGGGCGTACCACAGTTGGTTTAACCATTGACCCATGGAAGAACATCTGGATTGTTCCCAGTTTGGAGCCATTATGAATAAAGCTGCTATGAATAACTGTGCATAGGGCTTCATGCTAGCATAAATTTTCATTTCCCTGAGATCTGCTCTCAGGGGTGCAATTGCTGGGCCACATGATAAGTGCATCTTTTAATTTAGGGAGACACTGCCATACTCTTTTCCAGAGTGGCGATAACACTCTAAATCTCCATCAGCAACATACGAGTGATACTTTTTCTGCCTCCTTGCCAGCATTTGGTTTGGTTATTACATTTTTATTCTAGCATTCCAAAAGGTATGAGTACCATCTCCTTGTGAGTTTAATTTGTGTTTCCCTAATGGATAGTGATGTTGAACATCTTTTTACATAGGTGCTCAATAAATGCTTAGTGGGAGAATAAAAAAACACTGCTTCCAGGTTGGATCTGGGATAAATCTGCAATCCTGAAATTCTGCCAGGTTTCCTGAGCCTCAGATGGGGGTATGGCAGGAGGACAAAATGAATAAGCAGAAGAAGACTACCAAAAAATGGAAACTGAGTTATTTCTTGCCCCAAATCACTAACCCCTTATTTAAAAAAAAATACTTCCTAGTCAAGCATGGTGGTGCACGCTTGTAATCCCCGTACTTGGAAGGCTGAGACAGGAGGATCACAGGTTTGCGGCCAGCCTCAGCTACTTAGTAAGGCCCTCTGTAACTTAGTAAAACCCTGTTTCAAAATAAAAGAATAAAATAGGGTAGGGGTGTATCTCAGAGGTAAAACAGCCCTGGGTTCCATCCCCAGTACCACACACAAAAAAAAATTTAATTTAAAAAAAAAGTCTCTTGCTCAAGAGAACTTAAATGATTGATTGACAACCTGATTGATTGGTTGGTTGAGACTTAATTCAAGCAAGAGAATAGCTATAATTTTAGATTTAGAACATTCTGATTTACATATCTAAAAACATTTCTCATTTTTTTCTTGATTAAGCTTTAATTATATAAACAAGCAAGTGATAGATGCTACATTGTCAAGTGGATGAACTACCATTTAATAAAGAACCCTCAAGAAAGTGGACAGGACGAGAACACAATTACCCAGAGGGATTTATTTCCTGCAGTCAATTGCCGGGAGTCTTGACCTTGACCTCCTTTCCATTGCTCTGGCTCTAAGAGCAGTTTTAGAAGTAAAGATGAAGACATTTTTTAAAGGCTCCAAAGTGTAAGCTGTCTTTGACTGAGACCTCAAATCATCTTTCTTATTATCCACTAGTCTTCTCTTGAAAGTCCTACAAATCCTGCTGATTAATACAGTTTCTGTGATGTTTTCTTTGAAAGGAGAAAACCGCTGGCCTTGCAGGACCGCTGTCCACGCCTGGAGGCTGTAGCGGGAACAGGGCTCAGAGACCATCTCAGAATTTGCCTCCAACAGCAGATACGTGACCTCGCTAATATGTAATGATCAGCTTGGTGTTCTGGGATTATGGATGATTTATCTTGGCTCCTCTATATCTTCCCAGCTATCTACAATTATTTTCACAATCCAAAAAGACATCTTGGGTTGTCTTTAACATTTTTATCATGTTCACTTTGCTCTATTTACTAGGACACAACCTAGGACTGATAAATTTTCTGGAATTTCTAATTACTGGAGGTTGAAGCATAAGCACCCAAAAGCTAATATTCCTTGGCTTTGGAAAATAGAAAATATAGAACAATCTTTCCTTAAAGAAAGGAATCCACTTTTCTCATAAAATATTGTTGCATTTCTACCCAAAACAATAAACACCAAGCATTTACTAAGAACTAGGTTGTTTATGTTTTCTATTTTCTTCTATGGTAAAACCTGAGCAATTTAGTTGCCCAAGGAATGTTGGCATCCAGCAAATTGGTTTTTCCTTGGGGCGGGTGAGCAGGGAAGAGGTCAGCCTGGCTGTGCAGGACAGACACCTGACTAGAGCTATGATGAGGTTTGGGGGAGCGAGGAAATGACGAGGGTACTTAGGGATAGGCCATGCTGACCAAAGGTCCTCCAAAGTCAATCCACTCAAGTAGGAAATGTTCACTAAAATGTTCACTGAATAGTGGTAACAAGCCAGGTGTGGTGGCACACACTTGTAATCCCAGTACTTGGGAGACTGAGACTGGAGGATCCAGGTTCGCGGCCAGCCTCAGCTACTCAGTAAGGCCCTCCGCAACTTAGTGAGACCCTGTTTCCAAATAAAGAATAAAAAATAGGGCTGGGGGTGTAGTTCAGAGGTAGAATGCCCCTGGGTTCAATCCCCAGTACTGCAAAAAAAAAAAAAAAAGGTGGTAACAAAGTTGAAACTGGAATTTTGCCTTGAAAAGTGCAAGTTGAAAATTATGGCCTTTTCACAATAGCCAAATAATGGAAGCAACCCAAGATTCCATCAACAGATAAATGGGTAAGCAAGATATGGTATATAACAGAATATAACTAAATATGGTATGTAACAGAATAGCAAAATATGGTATATAACAGAATATAACTCCACCATAAAAACAGGAATGAAGTACTGAAACTTGCTGCAACGTGGATAAATCTCAAAAAAAAAAAAACTTATGTTAAGTGAAAGAAGCCAGGCACGAAAGTTCACATATTGCATGATTCTATTTCTATGACATTTCCAGAATAAACAGACCCATAGAGACAGAAAGCAGATTCATGGCAGCAGGGGACCAGGGGAGAGGGAGACAGAGAGGGAGTGACTGCTTAATGGGTATGGGGTCTCCTTTGTGAGTGCTGAAAAAGTTTTTGAACTAGACAGAGGTAGTGATTGCACAACATTGTGAATGTACTAAACACCACTGAAAATGGTTAATTTCATGTTATGTGAATTTCGCCTCAATAATAAAAGCAAATTTATTTTATATTTAACAACTATGGTTTTTTTTATAAAACATGGGTTATAAATGCAATTATTCCTAACTCCTAGAATGAAAAAAACAATGGACTTGGTGTTGACTATTGCTTTGGGTATAGTTTTACTCAAAAATATATATGCTGATAAAAGTACTCAGTTAATGAGAATATCTTTTATTTAATATTTGGCTTTCAAAGAAGGGATCTGGGTCCTTTTTTGAGTCTTGCAGAAATATTTACTAAAAAGAGTTACAAACTGACTTGTGTGCCCCAGAATTCATGTATTCTGGCCCTGAATGTGTGTATTTGGAGACAGGGCTCTTAGAGTTGAATTGGTGATAAGTGTAGGGCCCTAATCTGATAGGATAGGTGTCTTATAAGACGAGATAGTAGACTGATCTCTCTCTCTCTCTCTCTCTCTCTCACACACACACACACACACACACACACACACACACACACACAGTTGATAAAAGGTCATGTGAGGATGCCCCAGGAAGGTGGCCGTCTGCAAGCCGAGAAGAAAGCCCCCACCAGAATCCAAATTTGCTACCACCTTAACCTTGAATTTCTAGGCTCCAGAACTGTGTGAAAATAAATGCTTCTTGTTTAAGCTACACAGTCTGGGCTACTTTGTTACAGCAGCCCTAGCTGACCAATACAAAGAGCTTTACCATGTCGCCCCACAGCATTTCATAATCCTTTAATAGTAAATTCATGCTCCTTCCATGCGCATATCATTCCACCACTGATTTGTATCCTCATGCTACCAGATCCACGCTCGTCACTGTGTGGCCAAGCAGGCCCCAGTACACTCTCTCTCAGCCTCATGAGGCCACCTGCTCATCCGTTCCATGTGAATGCCACGTACTTGCTATGTGCCAGGCAGGATTTGCACTTTTGCCCCACAATAAGCTTGCATTAAATTGACCTTGTTTCAACTTCTCCAAGCCAATGCTGTACCCAAAATAATACCTGCTTTCTCACTCACGCTGTGTCTCTCTCAGTGTGAATTTTTTTTTTTTTTTGCGGTACCGGGGATTGAACCCAGGGGCATTCTACCTCTGAGCCTCACCCCCGGCCCTATTTTTTATCCTTTATTTTGAAACCGGGTCTCACGAAGTTGCAGAAGCCTCACTAATTAGCTGAGGCTGGCCGCGAACCCGGATCCTCCGGTCTCAGCCTCCCAAGTACTGGGATTACAAGCGTGCGCCACCACGCCCGGCTTCATTGTGAAATTTTTCATGTGTTCTCCCCTCTCCCTAAATCATCCTCTTATCCCCATCCCCACCCTTCTCCACTAGTTTATGGTTTCCACATCCCTTCGTGTGTGTGTGTGTGTGTGTGTGTGTGTGCGCGCGCGCGTGTGTGTGTGTGTGTGTGTGTGCATTTTTCTGGGGATTGAACCCAGGGGCATTTTACCTCCAAGCTATACCTCATCCCTATTTTTTTAAATTTGGAAACAGGGTCTTGCTAGGTTGCCAAGAGCCTCACTAAGTTGCTGAGGTTGGCGTCTAACCTGCGATCCTCCTGTCTCAGCCTCCCAAGTACTGGGATCACAGTCATGCACCACCACATCCAGCTCACATCACTTCTTAATAGGGAAACATTCTCTCAGACCCTTAGTGTTAAGAGGTTACGTCCACTATAATGTCCCTGCAGTCCACTATAATGTCCCTGCAGTGTGTGGACATAAAATCCTATGTTTCTAAATCTTATACAGTTTTAAAACCAACAAATTACAAATTCAATACAAGCAAATCTATATAAACAATAAAATCCAAATCATTAATTTGGATTTTAATTTAACAGCATTAATTTAATGTGACAGAGGTGCTGTTGTGTAGAAAACTGATCGCAACTCACTCTGTGAGCATGGTCCTGCCTGCCCTTCAGTGGTCTGCCCTGTTCTGCAGAAGATGGCAAACCGCTCTCACCCTGTTCCCTACTGGGACTCCAAGAGAACTTCAAACACAGAACAGACCCTGAGGCAGCCTGGCCACTGCTGGAGCTCACTCATCATTTCCAGCCTCACTTGACTTCCGTTCTCTTCTCATTGCCCTCTCACCCCCACAAATTAAAGGAACTTTAGCTGGTATCAAGAGAATAAACACAAACTTAGCACTGAAATTAAATGCCAATAAGTGGTTATAAGGAAGCCGGTTGAGTATTAATATTTTAGATTGTCACTAAAAACAAAATATTTAAAATCTGTCATGACCCCCAGTGATATGCCCATATTTCTGTGGAGGTAGCAGATCTCACACCAAAAGACACCGTTCCTTAGCTTTCAAGTCTCCAGTTAGATGCCACTTTCTCAAGAAAGCCCTCTGTGATAGGTATATGCCAGCTTGACAAGACTATTATACCCAGCTGCTTGATCAAACACCAGTCTAGAAGTTGTTGTGAAGGCATTTTATAGATATGACTAACATCTATACCCTGCTGACTTTTAGTAAGAGATCACCCTCAATAATGTAATAATGTGAATGTGCCTTGTATGATCAGTTACAGGTCTTATGCTCAAACATGGAGGCTTCCCAGAGAAGGAATTCAGCCTCAAGACTGTACCGTAGAGATCCTGCCTGGGTTTCCAGACTGCCAGCCTACCCTACACATTTCAGGTTTTCCAGCCACAACCACGTCACAGGTGCCAATTCTTGAAGTGTGTATCCTATTGGTTCTGTTTTTCTGGAGAACCCTGATTGGCACATGCCTCCACCCCGGATACTTTCCAGAAGGAAACAGGTGGTTAAATTGCTGACCAACTTCCTTGAATAATCATGTATCTAAGGTTAGTTTCTTTATGGTGTTTATGTGCTATAATTCTTTATTTTCTTTTTTTGGAGGGAGGGGCCACTGGGGATTGAATCCAGGGGCATTCTACCTCCAAGCTACACCCCCAGCCCTATTTCCTTTTTTATTTTGAAACAGGGCCTCACTAAGTTTCTGAGGCTGGCCTTGAACCTGTGATCCTCCTGTCTCAGCCTCCCAGGTACTGGGATTACAGGCATGCACTACCACTCCTAGCCATAATTCATTATTTTCTAATCTGTCTTTTATGAATACTTTTAGCTGCAAATAGCCAACAACTTAACTTAGAGTAACTCAAATACAGGCAATTTCTTTGTTTCATAACAAGGAATCCAGAGGGTGCTGACATTGGTTCAGCTGCCTAACCATAGCACCAGAGATCCTGGCTCTGTTTTCTGAACGATCACCCTTAGTTGTTGATTTTGTCACATGATTAACACTCATGGTCATGAGATAGCTGCTGCACCTCCAGACATCATAACCAAGTTCCTGGCAAGAAAAGGGAGAAGGCAAAAATCCCTTTGCTTGTAAGATTTTGTCTTTTTCTTTAGGAAGACAAGCCCTCCCCAGCAGATTTCCTTTTTTATTTCATTAGACAGAACTGAATCACAATTACAGGACGAGGGGTGAATTTACAAACTAATTTAATCCAATCATGGTTGATGTTCTGGGGCTGCAGTAGGAGACAACTCGGGCTGACATCCCTTCCCCAAGTACTCCCATATACACACTGGCAATCTGCTCTCAAAGACAGGGACTTCCAGAGGGGCAGATCACAGGCCATGGACAGTGTCTACTGATACAGATGTGGGTCAGTTTAATCCAAGGGTCTGACCCAGAAATCCTGTATGGAAGCCTGGTGACCAGATCTGTGACAGGCCAGTTGCCCTGGGTGCAGAGACACCACCTGGTGACAGTCTGCAAGGATGAATGAGCCTGCTTAACCTGCACACAAACCCGGAGGGTGGGAGATGGTGTACTTGAGGCCACTCAAATCCCCAAGAGCACAGGGAGGGGGGACAGGCTCACTCTGATAGACCTTCCTCCCACACTGTTTGAGAGAAGGTTTTGGAACATGTCTCAAATCTGTCTAGATCATCTGTTGACCTTGAAGACCAGTGCCAGTGGGGTGAATGGTGCCCTCCATTCAGAACCCGTGAATGCTGCCTGATTTGGAAAAAGGGTGCTTGTAGATGTAAGAATCTCGTTGATGAACTTAGATACAAAACTTCTAAACAAAATACTAGCAATCCGCATTCAAAACCACATCAAGAAAATCATACACCATGACTAAGTCAGGTTCATCCCAGGGATGTAAGGCTGGTTCAACATAGGAAAAACAATCCATGTAATCCACCACATAAGCAGAACTAAAGACAAAATCACATGATCATTTCAATAGATGCTGAAAAAGCACTTGGACAAAATCCAACACCCATTCATAATAAAAACACTGCAGAGAATCGGAATAGAAGGAACACACCTCAACATCATAAAGGCAATATACAATAGGCCCACAGCTTACATCATACTGAATGGGGAAAAACTACAAGAGTTACCCTTAAAAATAGGAACAAGACCAGGATGTCCACTGTCACCACTCCTTTTCAATATAGTACTAGAGACTCTAGCCAGAATAATAAGGCAAGAGAAGGAAATAAGGAATACAAATAGGAAAAGAAGAAATGAAACTATACCTATTTGCAGATGACATGATATTATACTTAGAAGACCCAACAAACTCAACCAAAAGGCTTATAGAACTGATCAACAAATTCAGCAAAGTGTCTGGATACAAAATCAATCTTAAAATATCAGAAGCTTTTCTATATGCCAACCATAAATCCACTGAAAAAGAAGTCCAGAAAACAGTTCCACTCACAATATCCCCCAAAACAATAAAATACTTGGGAATAAACCTAACCAAGGATGTAAAATACCTCTACAAGGAAAATTATAAAACATTTAAAAAATAAATTGAAGAAAATCTTAGAAGATGAAAAGACCTCCCATGCTCTTGGATAGGCAGAATAAATATCATCAAAATAGCCATTCTTCCAAAATTGTTCTACAGATTCAATGCAATACCCATTCAGTTACCAAGGTCATTATTCACAGACATAGAAAAATCAATCCTTAAATTCATTTGGAACAATAAAAAACCCAGAATAGCCAAAGTAGTTCTCAGCAACAAGAACCATGCAGGAGGCATCACAATACCTGACTTCAAACTATACTACAGAGCCATAGTAATAAAAGCAGCATGGTATCGTCACAAAAGCAGACACATAGACCAACAGAGCAGAATAGAAGACTCAGAAACAAATCCACACACTTACAGTCAATTGATTTTTGACAAAGGAGCCAAAAATATACACTGGCAAAAAGACAGCCTCTTCAACAAATGGTGTTGGCAAAACTGGCTAATCACATGCAGAAAAATGGAAATAAACCCCACTTTCTCACCCTGCACAAGAGTCAATTCGAGATGGATCAAAGACCTGGAAATTAGACCAGAGACCTTGCAGCTACTTGAAGAGGGCATAGGTCCAACTCTTCAACACATAGGCACAGGCAAAAACTTCCTCAATAAAACCCCAAAGGCACAAGACGTTAAAAAGAGGATCAATATGTGGGATTGCATTAAACTGAAGAGCTTCTGCACAGCAAAGGAAACTATCAAGAACTTCAACAGAGAGCCAACAGGAGAAGATTTCTGCCAGCTACTCCTCTGATAGAGGACTAATATCTAGAATATACAGAGAACTCAAGAAACTTGCCACTAAAAACACAAACAACCCAATCAAAAAATGGGCAAGTGAACTAAATAGGCACTTCACAAAAGAAGAAATACAAATGGCCAATAAATGTATGAAAAAATTTTCAACATCATTAGCAATCAGAGAGATGCAAATCAAAACTACCCTGAGATTTCACCTAACCCCAATTAGAATGGCAATCATTACAAACACAAACAATAACAAATGCTGGTGAGGATGTGGAGAAGTAGGAACCCTAATACACTGTTGGTGGGATTGCAAATTAGTGCAACCACTTTGGAAAACAGTGTGGAGGATCCTCAGAATATTGGGAATGAACCTACCATATGACCCAGCAATACCACTTCTAGGTATCTACCCAAAAGAATGGAAACCAAATTACCAGACTAAAGCATGCATATCTATGTTTATAGCTGCACAATTCACAATTGCCAAACTATGAAACCAGCCAAGATGTCCATCAACAGGAATGGATTACAAAACTATGGGATAGGTACACAATGGAATTTTATGTAGCCATCAAGAAGAACAAAATTATGTCATTTGCAGGGAAATGGATGGAATTAGAGAACATTATGCGAAGCGAGATTAGTCAGTCACAAAAAATGAAAAGTCAGATGCTCTCCCTAATATGCAGAAGCTAAGGAGAATAGGGCATAGGAGGGACTCCAGACAAAGATGGAGAAAACCTCAGATGAGCAAAGAAGGCGACCTAACTGAGGGAGATGGGAGGGGGGGAGAGGGAAACACCCTAATGCACAGGATGTACATACAGAAATGTATCAAAATCAACTACTATGCTGAGCACGAGAAGGAGGGAAGGAGGAGGAAAGGGGGGGTGAGAATTGGGGGAGGGCTAATTGACATGTGCATGTGTACTTCTACCACCCTGAAATCCATCAAGATGTATGATTACAATGTACCAATTAAAAAAAAAGAAAAAGAAAAAAGAATCTCAAAATGAGATCATCTTGGACTGGGCCCTAAATCTAATGATAAGTGTCTTTAGAAAAGAAGAGAAAGGGAGAAGAGAGAGGAGACTATGACACAAGGACAGGCAGAGATCACAGCAATGTGGCCACAGCCATGAAAGGCCTGGGTCACCAGCAGCTGGCAGAAGCAAGGACAGCTTCTCCCCTAGCACCTCAGAGGAGCAAGGCCCTGCAACCCTGGATTGTAGGATTCCAGACTCCCGGGCTGTGAGAGAATCAAGTTCTGCTATTTTGAGCTACCAGCTCGTGCTCATTAGGCACAGTCGCCCCAGGACACAAATATGAGGACCATGCTACACCAGGAGGCAATTTGAGCTGAAATGCTAGTTTCCATGAAAACTTCTGAGTATGTCAAGAAGCATCACACACCCAAAGACAGTGAAGAAAGGAAATGCTATGAGGTGTGAAGGCGGCTCAGACCTGTGACAGGGACATCAAGGGGGATATATGAGGCTTCTCAGCTGCAAAGCATCCCACATGCTCCTGCTGGAAGCACAGTAGAGTGGCCGGGATGACTTTCCCAGGAGCATGAAGAGCCACCTGCAGCCTGGCCTTCTCAACATCATTCACGGATTCCCTGATTGTTGAGCTGGAAGACGCCTGGGGCACAAGTGAACAAGACACAGGGCTTGCTGTCTAGGAACTCATGGTCTGCTGAGGACAGATGGGGACACAGGGAAACACACTGCAGCACGGAAAGGGTTATGAGAAGAGGAAGTCTGAGCTTCTGCCGCAGACATCGGCAATCCGGAACACTGCCTGGAGGAGCAAGCCAGGTGACAAACCCACAGAATCTGTCACAGCAGATGCAGAAACAGAAGGGAGGATGAGCTCCAGACACGTGCAAAGGCACAGAAAGAAACAGGCCATCACAGTGTGTTCAGTGTGTCTGCAGGACGCGTTTGATGGCATTTACAAGTGGCGGATCCCAAGGGCTGGGTCTGGCCTGAGGAAGGCAGGAGCCTTGTAAATTGGGTTAAAGAGTTTGGAAGGAAGAGAAGGAATTCCCCACGATATGAGGCAAGGTCCCCTCTCTATCTAGAACCAGATGACAGGAAAAAGCAGGGGCCACATGGAGTCCATCTGATGAGCGTGGTGACAGAGGCAGGAGCTGCACCAAGCTCCAGCAGTGCCCATGACAGTGGTCCTGCCAGTGGCCCCGAAGGCATCACGGGTCAGTCTGAAGTGTGTGTGCCTAGCAGGGATGACTTCACTGGGCCGGGTCTACAGCAAGGCTCAGGAGGGGTCCTTGACCCTGCGGCCTACAAGACCAACTCTGCCTTTTCTAGGATTTCAATGAGCTTTTCAATGTTTTGGATGGATTTTTTTTTCTTTCTCTAAGTCCCCTTGATGCTTAATTCAGCCAGTCTTGGTTTCTGCTCCTTTCAGATTAAAAATCCAGATGATTCCATAGCATCAACCCTAATAAGTTTCCATGGCAACAGACTCAGAAAACCCCAGTAGTAGGAGGTGAGGTTGGGGCAACACAGCCATTTGAATACACAGGTGGTCTGGGGTCTGGGCTTCATAAACTGGGCACTGATTGTGCTAGGTTCTGCACCACAGTCTTGGGGCATCCATCCTTACCAAATGACTACCTCAAGAAAGCAAGTGAGAGACAAGGTGGTCTCTTCCTTTACAGCTTCAATCATGACTCAGGCTGAGGACAGACATTGATGCATAAACACAAATACCTGCACAATTCTACAAAAAGAAGCTTTTATACATAGAAAAATATTCCTTCTACCTGTCTACATATAGAATGGTAATAGCTGACATTTATTGAGCACTTGCTGCATGCCAGGCACACTTCTCACATGTATTACCCATTTCATTCTGAAAGCAATCTAGAGGTATCAAGATCCCCAGTGTGCCAAGAGAGGTGAAGTACTTTCCCAAGATCACATGATGAGTCAGTCAGGGTAGGTTAACGTATGCATTGAAAACAAACATTCCCAAACTCAGAGTGGTTAAAACAACAAAGGCTTCTCCCTCCTGCTACCTTTCATCCATCACGTGTTGACAGGAGGCTTGTTCTGCTCCAGTGTCCTCTCCAGGGAACCCAGGCTGATGTATCCTCTGCCATAGCAGCACCACCTGTGAGAGGGTCACAGGGAAGGGAATGAGCAAACAGCACTGACTTTCAGAGGCTTCGCCCCGGAAATGATGTCACTGCTGCTGTCCATATCTCATTGGCCAATGCAAGTCATGTGGCTGGGGCTGACTTCTAGGAAGTGGGAAGTACAGTGTCCTGCACATCAGAAGAGGAGAAATGGGTCCTTGGTGGGCTGCCCTGATGGCTACCACTTTGGTGGAGCCACAATCAGAACCCAGGCAGCCCGACTCCACCACCCAGGACATTCTCCTGTCTCTCTACCTCACAAGCCTCCTCTTTGTCATTTAACTCTTTGAAGACCAAAGAAATAGAAAACAGGGAAGATTCTATTCCTAGGTCCTCCATGCCAGAATACATGCAACTTTGCCCAACTAAAGGACTTGAAAATTTGTTCTTAGACTGATGTGCAGACCATTAGTATATGGCTGAAAACATCTAACCATCACTCAAACGCTGGTTCTGTTGTAGCGATTTTCCAATGGCTCAGGGATATGTTGCATCAGCCTTTATAAAGTGACCCCTGCCAAATCCACCAAAACATGCAAAGTCCTTCTAGGTCATTTTTGCTTTGAAGCTATTGGTTAGTTTGGATCTTCATTAGATTTTTAAAAGAAATCATGGCTGCTTAGAATACAGATATTTTGCATGATTGCATTTTCCATGCAAAACGTGATCATCTGTTTAAATCCTTACAGGGTAATTTTATTTGGTGGGGGGATAAAAGAACACTTCAATTTAACAACAAAAATCATCAAATATAGTTAAAGATATATGAGATAAACAACTTTGAGATATACATATCTCACATAGATCTCACTGTGTGCATATAGGGAATTGAAAATTCTTTAATAACCCTCTTCTCCAGACAAAGAAATTTGTAGGTAGATTACATTTGTGACTAAGGTTCCTATAATACATATACTTCTTGTGGCCCAATCCCAAATTGTCTTTCTCAGCCATGTTCAGACTGGGACTTTTGAGACCATTGTGATTTCAGCCCCATATTCCCTCAGGGTAACCTCTTTCACTGAGAAAGAAATGGAGCAAATTCCTCCTACCTGTTTACAGGTAAAATAGTAATAGCTGACATTTATTGAGCACTTGCTGCATGCCAGGCACATTCTTCCTATATATCATCCCATTTCATTCTGAAAACAATCTAGAAGCATCAAGATCCCCATTTGCCAAAAGGAAAAACCAACAAATGAGAGGTTAAGTACTTTCCTCAAGGTCACGTGGTAACCTATCACTGTCATAGCTTCAAAGTCCCAGCTCGGACCCTGGCCCCACGACACTCCACATGACTTCGGGGGCATTGTGGGAGCAGCCTGAGTTGGAGCA
Source organism: Glis glis (assembly GCA_004027185.1). Taxonomy (NCBI): domain Eukaryota; kingdom Metazoa; phylum Chordata; class Mammalia; order Rodentia; family Gliridae; genus Glis; species Glis glis. Next base: position 21,502 of record PVJS01021753.1, read on the forward strand.
TGTGCCACCCGTGTTACCTTAGGCAAGCCATGGACTCGCTTTGACATCAGTTTTCTCCTTGGTGGAATGAGGGTGCCACCTTCATAGGGTTACTTCCAGGGTTATCTTTGATACCCTAAATATAGAACCTACACCAGGGATGACAAGTATGTTTCAGTTACTGCCCACTCCAATTGTTTGGAGCATGGATAAGTGTTAAGAAAGACCCTAATGACAACCCATCTGAGTTCAAAGGAAAGAATGCCACATTAAGATGGTCCTATGGATAGGGGGATAATGGCCCAAAAGAGTCTCTTTTTTTCTTTTTTCTCTTATACACCTGTAGGATACTCATCAGGACCATCTCAGTTACAAGGGACTTAGACCCAACTCAAAAGCTCAAGCCAAAAATGGAGCTTCATTGGAAGGATGCTAGAGGATCTCAGAGAATTGAATAAGAGCGCCAGGAACCAAGAGAGCAATCCAGCAACCTTAGGGACAGGAATCAGTAACAAAAAGTATTGTTGGGTTAACAGAACATACAACCTTCCCCTCTCGCCTCTCCTCTTCCCTCCCATCCCTCCGCTCTATGTCATGTGTCCACCCTGCTCAGCTCCACGCTCACTCTCTGGGCTTCATGCCCCTCATCTCTAAGTTTTAAGAATGGCTTCAAGTCAGTGGTCCTTTCCCCTGGCATGGTCTCAGGACACCCAACATACCCTCCCTGTCAGCCCGAGTTCCCCCCCCAGCGCCCCTTACCTTTCAGCCTCCATTCCTATGTGTGATGTAGTAATTGTCTCAACACCAACTGCCAACCCTAGCTTCCCTGAAGTCCAGACAACAGCTAACATGACCGCCCTTTCCTCAATTGCCAGCGCTTGGCAAAGCAATTGTGTATACTGTGCTTCTCCAGTGAATAAGTAAATAGGGTCCTTTTTAGTGACCACTATCCAATTCAGCAGAAGCCATAGAGCAATTTAAACACAGAAGGTAGGACCCATGGGTCCACCACTAAAGAACTAGCCTCTGAGCTGCCTTTCTTGACTGAATTTTGGAGACTGAGACCATTGAACTCTGTGAGCAATGGCAACAAAGGGTACGATCTTGGGGGTCTGCCAAAGCCACTGTAAGACAAGGGACTCTGCTGTGCACAGCAGATCCATGGTTCAACAAGCACATCTCCTACTTTACTCCTGCTTGAGTGTGAGGGAGTTACCATTGTTTCTTTTGCTTCCCATAATCCCATAAAAAGAACAAGTGACTCCACGTAACCTCAGGGGGTAAATCAGAATCGTCAATCATTCATTCATTAGCTCACAAACATTTACTGAGTCCCTTCTATTTTCCACATGCTATTCTAGAAGATGGAGATGCAGCAGTAAACAGAACAGATACAAATCCCTGACTTCCTGGGGTTTACTCTGCAAGGGGGAAACAGACAATAAAGAAGACAAAGTAAAACATGCACTACACTAGGTGATGACAAGGAGGAGCCGCAGGGCCACTGCAATTTGGTTTCAAGGGAAGGTTCTGGCCAGCAGCAGCTAACTCTCTTAGTTTCCTAGGGCTGCTGCAACAAAGCACCACAAATCGACTGGCAGAAAACAATAAAAGATTATTCTCTAAGAGCTCCAAAAGCCTGAAAGCAAATGTGAGTAATGTCGGTTCTTTTGGGAGGCTTTAAAGGGGAATCGAGCTGGGCGTGGTGGCGCATGCTTGTAATCCCAGTACTTTGGGAGGCGGAGACCAGAGGATCTGGGTTCGCGGCCAGCCTCAGCTCTCTCTCTCTCTCTCTCTCTCTCTCTCTCTCTCTCTACTTAGTGAGGCCCTCCGCAACTTCGTGAGACCCGGTTTCAAAATAAAGTATAAAAAATAGGGCCGGGGGTGTAGCACAGAGGTAGAGCGCCCCTGGGTTCAATCCCCGGTACCGCAAAAAATAAATAAATAAATAAATAAATAAATAAATAAATAAATAAATAAATAAACGGGAATCGGTTCCATGCCTCTCTCCTGTCTCCTTGTGTTGCTGGAAATCTTTGGTGTTCCTTGCTTTGTGGCAGCATGACTCTGCTCTCCACCTCTGTTGCCACCTGGACTTGAAGACTCTACTGCAGTATGAACTCATCATAGCCAATCGCATCTGCAAAGACCCTATTTCCAAGTAAAGTCATATTCTGAAGTTCCACAGGGACGTGAATTGGGAGTGGGGGGTGACGCTACCCAACCCAAACAGCAATACTTTATTTAGTAAAGACTTGAAGAGAGAAAACAAGCAGAGCGTCAGCTGGAGGAGAGTGTTCTAGGCAGACAAAAGAAGCAATGCAAAGGCTGAGTGTGTGTGCCCGGGCGTCCCTGCAAAGGAAGCTAATCACAGACTCCTCTAGGAAACACCAGGCAGAATTGTTGAGGGGGTTAGAGGGAGAAGAAGGACTCTACACCATCCCCTTGAACCCCTCCTTCATTCTCCAAGGTGAAGAAATGACCACACTACTGACTGGTGTCAGAGGGTCCCTTACCTAACTTCTCTCTCTGGAGCTCCCTCTGGCCACCATTTCCCAGGCTGGTAAACTTGTCCTTGGCCTACTTCCCCAGGGTCAACATTGCCATATTGTTCTTTCTTTACTCTCCTCACTTCATCCTTGTGGGCTTCATAGGAAGATTTGGATTAAGGACTCCAGTTAGACCTCTCACCTAAGCTCTGTCCTCCAGCCTAGCCAATGGATGTTGGGTAGGCTTTGCAGCTCATAAGAGAGCAGGGCCTCTTGTTTCCCATTTTGCTATTGCTCCTTATTAGGGATCCTTCCCACAAAGACCCCACAGGGAGAGGAAAGGCCATGGAGCCCAGTAAAATTTGGGCAACCTGAGCCCTAAAGTTACTGTCATTTCAAATCATGCCCCAAGTCTTCACTAAGGTACTATTTGCAAAGGACTTGGCCCACTGTCTGTGCTCAACTAGCTTTAGCTATGATTATTACTGATGCTGCTCTTATAGGACCTTCTCCCTCCTTACCCCATCCAGCAAGAATATCTTCACTAGGCTATGAGCTCTTTGACAGCAGGAAGTAACTTCCTCTGTAACCAGAGGCCTAAGAGCATCTCTCTAGAACTTTCAGTCACCCTGCCTCTACCAGAAGCTCTAAGAAACAGAACTCCCTGAAAGCCTAAAACAACAGCAGCCCAGATCTGTAGGGAAGATGGCCCAGGGGCCTTCAGTGACCCTCAGGACAGCTCTAGACCTCAGCTATATTTATGTGATCCCACAAAACATAAAGACCAATACACTGAGGAGCCAAGATATTCAGAGAAAATTCAACTGCTATCGAGACATAGAAAACAGCCTCTGGTAACTCAGGAAGAGGGGACTTGATGTTAGTCTCACCTGCCCATGAGAAGACTTGCTGCTTCAGCATCAGTGTCTAAACCTGGGGGACAGGGAGAGTGAGGAATTGGCTTCACCTTTTAAACGCCACTAAAAATCCTTGACAGGTGTATATCCATCTGTGAACTAAGTAATATTGTCAACTTCATGGTATGGAAATTGAGGCTCAAAGAGGGCCAGTTGGCTACCCAAGGTCACAAAGCCCATAACTGTCTTGTACCCTCGTGACAATCTGCATGGCTGAGCATGCCTAGGCAGGGATGACTGCTGGAGGCTGTTAGTCTCCACCTTCAAAGCCCCCTGCACTTGTGGGCTCATCCTGGATTACTCTATCTGCACAGCACAGCCTTCTGTCCCTAATGCTCCAAAAGCATTGTGAAATCTCCTTCCAGTCGTCGCCTCAGCAATCACGAGGAAAGCGGCTCCAGGGGACACACAAGATTGTATTGAACTGTCTGAATGAAGACTAAATCAATCTCTCTCTCTTTCTCTCTCTCTCTCTCCCAAATGTGACTTATTTTTCTGAGCCCTTTCTAGAACAGCTTCTGCCTAAATCATCCCTCACGGGGACAAATCACAGTGTGGTCCCTCTGTCTCCCACAAATGTCCTATTATTAATAAGGTCATATTTGTAATGTGGTTAGAGCAGACCCTGGCCCGTGCCAAGAGCTCAGTGAATGGTGGCAATTGTTTGCTAGTGCTCTGTGGCTACCCAAGAGAACCAGGTTAAACTACCATCAAGGGAAGACTTGAATGGGGAAAAATGAAAGATGGTGGAAGGGAGTGAAGATACAGCAGGCAGCCCCCTCTGCCCACCAGGGAAGGTGTGTGGATGACTGTAAGGGAGCAAGGAAGCACCAGCTGGAGAGCTGCCCTCTCCTCCACCTCAACCTGTGGCTCATGGGCTGCCAGCAGGCCAGGGTCTTAGCAGTATCCTGGATCAGAAGAAGCCACACGGCTGGCACCTAGGGTTAGCCCTGAAGAGAAGTAGTCTCAGCGTCTCTGGAGAGCTATGCTTCTGCAGGAAGCTTTGCTGCCTTTACCAAGACCCAGGATGGCATGGATATTCCATCTCTGGCTGGACTCCAGGGCCTACTTCTGCAGGAGAGCCACAGCAGCGAGCCACAATCCTATCCTCAGAAAAGCAGTTCCTACTCCGTCTCATAGCTGCCCAGTTTCCTGACGTGGTCAGCCTCATTTCTGTAAACCTCCTCTAGCAGTGATATCTATTTATCTTTTCCAAGCCCCCATGGGCCTGGGTTTCTCATCAGGTATCATAGGCTCGCTCAGGACCCCCATGTCTTCAAGCATTGTGCAAATGGAAATTATAGTGGATGTTGGGTTTTTTTTTTTTTTTTGCCTACACAGAAAGTCACAGCATGCATATCCCCAGCCTCACACCTGTGTCACCAGCCCCATTGTTTTTTTCTTGGCCCATCCCAAAGGCCATCTGCAGCTTCAGTTCCTGTGCATGCTGGTCCCTTCATGCCCCCAGTACCTGTGACTCTGCCTCACAGTGTCCTCTGGCCAGGAAGTATGCTCAGCCCACCAGCAGGGGAGATCAAAAGGGCCGGAGTTAACACCGCAGAAGCAACCCACAGCCAATGAGGGATGGGGCTAGAGAAGTAATTCTCCTGCCTCCTGGCCCCTCAGTGGGTCAGCAACACTCAGGTGGGTCCCATACAGTATCCCAGAGGGTCCTTTTAGAGCTCGGCCCCTGATTTCTCACAGCATTAACCCTCTCCCTAATCCACCCTTTAATGGCTTTTCATTCCCTCCCTTCCCCAGCCCAACTGTGCTTCTTGGAGCCAATTCCCAAATGAGCTATTTGCACCAAATCATTGGCATCTATGTCTCCTTTTGATATCACCCTTCATTCTCCCCCCAAAACACATCTTTAAGCTGCACCTACAAAACCAGATAGAGACGTCAGCGCTGCTTCACCTTACACAAATAAATGGCTTAAATACCAAACCAAGGGGCAGCTCTTAACACTTGATGCAGAGCCCAGGCTGGTGTGCACACCTGGGCAGCCTGTGGGCACAGAAGCACCAGGTCAGGAGAGTCAAGGTCCTCTCCTCCGTTATTTTTATGCATTTTTTCTGACTTCCAAAATTCTTTCAAAAATTCCTAAGGCTTTTCTTGAGGGATTAAAAAAGTACTTTTGAACAAATGAAGCTTACTGTACACTCATCTGTTGACTTCCAGGCAAGTGCATTATCTCACCCTCTCCCTCTCTGGTCAAGATGAGTTGAAGGTTCTTACTGACACTCAATGGCCTTCTGGGGACCTGCTGCTTCTTCATCCAAGAAACTAAACTGACCTCGTGTTCAGCACTGGCCATCTATTGAATGAGAAAGGTGCTGGAGTGGGAAAAGAGGAGGCCCACCTGGCCTCAGGAGGCGAGCCCTGCCCACCTGCAGAAAGCTTAGAGAAAGCGTGATGCACACACCTTTTCTTCCTTTCTATTCCTCAACAACTCTTGCTCTTCCATCTGCCTGGGCAGCGTTTTCTCCAGCTCTTCCCACTACTGGCTTGACTCACCCTTCAGTTCTCAGCTCAGTGTCACCTCTTCAGAGAGACCTTTCTAGAGACCCCATGGAAGGTGACTACCACCACCAGCCATTCAATATACCCTGTTTATTTCTTCACTTGTCTCTACCTCTAAGTGTCTTATTTATTCATTTCTTCACTTGTTGTACGTCTTCTATCCCAACTTCCCCTTTAAGAATGTAACTTTAAGCTGGGTGTGGTGGCACACCCCTGCAATCCCAGTACTTGGGAGACTGAGACAGGAGGATTGCAGGTTTGAAGATAGCCTCAGCAATCTAGCAAAACCCTCAGCAACTTAGTGAGATCCTGTATCAAAATAAAAAATTTAAAAATGGCTGGGAGTATAGCTCAGAGGTAGAATGCCCCTGGGCTCAATCCTCAATCCCCAGTACCCCCTACACACACAATATAACTCTACAAGAGCAGGAAGCTCAGCCATCTTGTGGTGGTAGAATTCTACAGCAGCCTTTGTCTTAGTTCATTCAGGCTACTCTTAACAAAATACCATGGACTGGGTGGCTTATGAACAACAGAAATCTCTATCTCACAGTTCTGGAAGCTGAGAAGTCCTTGATCAAAGTTTGGGCAGTTCCAGTGTCTGGTGAGGGCCTGCTCCCAGGTTCAGGGACAGCTATCTTCTCACTGTGACCTAGCAGGATAGACAGGGTAAGGGAGCTCTCTGGGGTTCCTTCTATAAGGACACTAATCCCATTCATGAGGGCTCTGCTTTCAAGGCCTAAATTATCTCCCAAAAGCCCCACCTGCTGTTACTATCACACTGGGAACTAGGTTTCAACATAGGAATTGGGCTAAACACAAACGTCCGTCTGTATCAGTCCCTCATCCCCAGCCCCTGGTGTGTGCCTGTATTCTCTTAGTTATTCAGTTGAACCCTTGTGTTGGTGCTGCTATGAAGAGAATTGGCAGATACAGCTGAACTCCCAGATCAGAGGGTGTGGGCGGGCCTGGAGATCAGACACAGAGAAATCCAAGTGTGAGGAGGAGGATTCAACCAGGGGAGATTATCTGTTGCTTCGGAAATTGAGGGGGACATGTGTCAAGGAATGCAGGTGGCATCTAGGAGCTAACAGCAGCCCCTCCAGGCAGACAGCAAAGAAACAGGGGCTTCAGTCCCCAAAATGCAAGGAACTGGGTTCCACCACATCATGTGAGCTTGGAAGAGGTCCCCAAGCCCCCAAGGACAGTGCACCCTGCCTGATGCCTTGAGGTTAGCCGGTGTGACCCAGAGCAGAGAACCCACACTTCAGACTGGCTAAACTGTGAATGAAGAGATGCGGTTGTACTTCACCAACTTTAGTAATTTATTACATAGCAATAGAATCTAATTCATCTGGAGCATTTTTATTAAGTGAAGAAAAGAATGATAACCGTTCACCTTTAAGGCTCAGTAATCTACCTGCACACCACCACACTGACACAAGCTACTGTCTCCCCCCAAGTCCACCTCCACACTCACTTCATGAAGTCCGCGCTGAGTCAAAGGCTCCTCCGGCCAGTGGCAGGGGAGAGGGGTGACCCCAGAACACGTCAGGTATGACCCGCCTCAGTCATTGCCACCAAGTACGTTCAAGTAGCCTTCTGAGAATGTTTGTGTTATCCTGCATGCAATGCTTCCCAGATGAGACCCTTTCCCCTGGAAATGTATTCAAAATCAATCTGCACGTCTCTATCCCCCCTCCTCATTGCGCTAAGCCCCCTCCATCACTCCATTGGAGTGTCTGATCCTCTATTGGAGGTTACCCTTGTTTCCCAATTTCTATCTAGTTTCCACATATGAGAGAAAACATACAACTATTTGCTTTTTTGAGACTGGCTAATCACACTTAGCATAATATTTGCAAGTTCCATCCATTTTCCTGCAAATGACATAATTTTGTTCCTTTTTATGGCTGAGTAAAATTCCACTGTGTATATATACCCCAATTTTGTATGTATATTAAATTGCCAATGCCAATCTCAAAAGACATGTACGGGGAAGGGGACAGAGGGGGTGGGACCTGGAGGGAAGTGCTCTATGAGGTGTGTGCATGTATTTCCTATCACTTGGCACCTCAGTATGATGTATAATTACAATGCACCAACACAAAAACTTAAAAAAAATAATCGACCTGCACTATTAAGTCCCGATATTATCAAAGTAGTTTTCCAAGTAACACAACCAAAAAGTTAACAAGACTAGGGGTGGAGAGTGAAGGGACAGAGAAATGAATTCTACACTTTTGAAAAGAAAAATCTGTTACCCTCATGCAAGTTGAGAAGGCCCTAGTAGAATCGAGGATTAGAAAGTGAAATACTGCCACCCACGGGAAGAGAAAAGCCTGCAAAGGAAGCGAAGGGACGGAGCTCACCAAGCTGCAAAGGCCCCAGCAGCGCACACCACAGCTTCAAACAGAGCCTTAGGGCTGCCCACCCTGACACCATCCTAACAGGGACGTGGACAACGATTTTTTTTGGCGGGGGGGGGGGGTACTGGGGATTGAACACAGGGGTGTTCTACCTCCAAGCTACACCCCCGGCCCTATTTTTTATCCTTTATTTTGAAACCGGGTCTCATGAATTTGCAGAGGGCCTCACTAAGTAGCTGAGACTGGCCATGAACCTGGATCCTCTGGTCTCCGCCTCCCAAGTACTGGGATTACAAGCGTGCGCCACCACTCCCGGCTCTGGACAATGACTTTTTAAAACCAACAATAAAAACGTTGGAAGATAAAGCTAAAAGAAAAGTTTAATTGGGTGACGGTACCCTTTTGGTATTCTGGACTTACTGTACAACGGTGTTCAAAGGACAGAGAGCAATAATGGCGTAAAGATAAATTTCTGCTTGACAATTCTGCTTGGGATTAAGTAGATGCCTGCTCAGAAAATGAAAATTAGTCATTGTTTTTCTGTTTGTTTCTTTTTTTCTCAAGTGCAAAATAAAAACAACAAAACATTTTAAAGGAGACTTGTAACTTTACAAAGCTTTGCCTTTTTCTGATACACTGAGAGAAAAAAATCATACAATTGAAGATATAGGCCCAGATATGAGCCAGATATGAGCCTCTTAAGAGGTATTCAATTAAAGTATACTATATTTTCATCCGATTGAGAAAAGAAGCCATTCATCCATGGACTTTAGAATAAAACAACTTTCATTCCATTCAGTTGGCATTAGCACACCACTGAGGTTTTTGATCTTCAGGATCTTCTAAGACAGTTTATTTGGCTGGGGCTCACAGAGTACACAGCATATTGAGGAAATTGTCCATTGATGTTAAAAGTACATTTTCAGAAGATAGCTAATATATGAAAATATTCTTAATTTTTCTGTCTAAATTCAAACTTTAATTTTCTGAAGTGAAAAAAGCAAGAGACCAAACTTCACGTAGACTGTGGCTCCACGCAGTTTCATGCATTTGTGTGCATCTATGTTTGTGTTTTTATACGACTGTGGTTGGGGAGTAAGGGGGGGAAGTGCTACAAAGAAATACCCCTACTGTTTATCTCTGAGCAGTGAAATTTGATATTTTTCCTCATTTTTTCTACATTTTCCAATATTTATACTGAATATGAATTACTTTACAATCAGAAAAATACTGTAGAGGATGAAGCAAGATGGCGACGGAGTAGGAGCCCCTGAACGAGCCTGTCTCAAAACTGTCTCAGAATCGCATCAGGGACTCAGAAATAAACAACATCGCACAGACACAAAAGACCCAAAACCCTAAATCCAGTAACCCAAGTACGAATACGCAGACACAGAGGCTACCAGCTCCAGAATTCCTCAGAAAGCTGCAAGCCTGAGA
>PVJS01021754.1:0-31198 GCA_004027185.1 Glis glis
AAGGAAGGAAGGAAAGGTGGGTGGGTAAGTGACCAGGACTGGTGACTTGTCATGGAACACCACAAAGATGGCAGAGTGCTACTCTACAAATTATACATTTGTTTCTGTGTTGTGTCGAGGGGTAGGTAACAGTGTTTGTGACATCAGGATTGACGAACACATAGAATGTGGTGCTTTAGATCATTTTTGTTTGTATTGTTATCTTTAGATTTACAGGCGTTAAGTTTTATGTGGCAAATTAGAACATTTAATAAAATGAAAGCCAAATATCCCAGACTGCCAAATTATTCTTGATTGGATCAACGTTCAATAATTTAACATTTAAGAGTTTTTATGTAAGCACACATAAAACAGGTTCCGTTTTTATTGGACTGACGAGTTACCTACTGAGAAGCTGAGTACTGGGCAGCCATCCAGAGTATCCCACATTTCCAACCGGTCGTGGGCACTTTTATTAGAACCGGCACTTCCTACAGCATGTTACCTATAGCATGCATTTTGTTTTCTAATTCCAGGGTATACACTTATGCATCCGTCTCTTACCAGGCCGTATTTACTGTCAGAACCTCCCCTTCATACTGACATCATACATTATGAAAACATCCCAAAATTTGAGTTGGTTCGGCAAAATATCCTAAGGTAAGGAAAAGGTGAGGGTTGTAGTGTTTCTTTTTTCTGAGAATGGGACCCTTTGGGGTCAAGTATGAGTTTCTACTATAGGGTATAAGAGAAGGGTATGAATCATTTTATTGTTAAAGTATTCTGAGTAATTTTCCCATAAGAATAGTAGCCAAGATTTTGTTGACTTCATATAATAGATAGGGTCTCTGAGAACTATTATTTGACGGTAATGTCTTATAAGTAATATTCTATGTTCACATTAACTTTAATTATAAAATAAAGTATATGTTCTCTTATTTTTTTAAAAAAAAGTTCTCTAGTTATACCAAATTAAAAAATATCAGCAACATAAAAGGTTAAGTTGAAGACCAGCTTTACTGCATTTGCCAAAAAGTACTTTGGCAAAGTAGCGTCCATTCCAAGTTGACAGCACAGTTTTGCACAACATATTGTCTTAAAATAAAAATAAATTGGATATTTTCCAACGGCGATACATTATTTTGGCAGATGGTAACCTATAGAGAAGTGGGTCTTTATGCTCATTGGCTGAAAATTAATGGCTGAGTGATTTGAGACAGGTTAGTCTCTGGAAAGAATTAGATTGGGAGGCAGGGGGAGAGAGGAAGGAATGTTTTTAATGCAGAGCTGACATAATGCTTTTTACAAAATGGAAAGTCTCACATTATGTCTTTCGAAATTGATGAACTCCATTGCTATTCAAGATCAGGAGGAGGCCACTCACTCACAGCTTCTTCCTCGCCTTCAATTAAGTGCTTAATTTTATCTTTTGCCGCAAGTATTTAATTCTGTTTGACAACACAGCCTCCCTCTGGGGAGCCAAATTATCGCAGTCCCTGTGAACTCCTCCCTGTCCTGGCACATCAACAAGCTGAGAGAGACCGGGAAGGAGGCCTACAACGTGAGCTACGCCTGGAAGATGGTGAGTGGGGCCAAAGTGACCATGTTCTTCTGCATGTGCGGGCTCGGGGGGACTTGGGTCAGATGATGTGACTAAGTAGCTTTTAAAGTGATTTGGAAAAAGAAGACATTCCGCAGATGTTTTACATTTCTCCTTTTTGGTTATAAGACCAATAATTGTTCAAGATGAATAAATCAAGCCATATAAAAGGATGTAAAGAAGAAAATAAACTCTGTCTTTCCCTTCATTCTGCCTTTGACTTTCCATTTTCCATAAGTAACTACTTTGATGAATTTCCAGAAAATTTTTATGCACACAGATGTGTGTATTTGTATGTGTGTGTACATATATGCATATGTGTATATATAGTATACATATAAACATGGTATACATATATACACAAATACATATATATGTGTGTACACACACACACACACACACACACACCTGTGTGTATGTATACATGTCTTTCATGGTGCTATAATATTGCATTATATAGATAGATCAGATTTCATTACCTAGTCCCCTATTAATTTAGATTATATCAGGAGTTTTTTGTATGTGGTTTTTGGTTTTGGTTTTGGTTTGTGTGTGTGTATGTGTGTGTGTGTGTGTGTGGTTCTTGGGATTGAACCCAATGGCATTCTACCTCTGAGTTATATCCTCATCACTTTTTATTTTTTTATTTTAAGACAGGGTTTCACTAGGTTACCACATGCTGGCCTCAAACCTGCAATCCCCCGTCTCAACCTCCCAAGTACTGGGATCACAGGCGTGTGCCACCACACCCAGCTTATTTTGTTATTATTTAAACTCAGATTGAGATGGGCACAGTGGCATATGCAGGTAACTCAGGAAACTGAGGCAGGAAGATCACAAGATTGAAACCAACTTCAACAACTTAGTGAGACCCTGTCTCAAAATAAAAAATACACAGGGCTGGAGTTGTAGCTCAGTGGTAGAAGACCCCTGGGTTTAATCCCTAGTACTACAAAAAAAGGAGATGGGACCTCTGATTGCTGAGGTTAGGAGTTACAAGGAGGTATGAAGGCGTAACTGCCCTCTGGCATTCTTCAAGGAAAAGAAGCTTTAGGACTTGGGCTATTCTTATTCAACACAAGTGGATTATCAGTTGAGCCATAACTCTTGGCACCCAGCGCAGCTTTCTCTTGCCAGCCTCAGACACCGGGCCTCAAAGAATCGTAGACAAAAGCCAACACGCACTGTCCACATTAGCTATGTTTCTCTCCTCTCCTCACCCTCCCTGACATAGCATGACAGTACTGTTGGGGGGGTCCTAAATTCTGTTAACCGGAAGAATTACTTTCATTTTCATTATTAACTTTTAATCACTGAATTTAAAAATGCAGCCATACTTGAGATTTCCTTGGATGGACGTATCTGATGATCAACCTGTTGACTCAAATATGGATCTACTTACTCATCCCTTTAAGAACTACTTATGGAACATTCACTATACACTAAGAAGTCTAAGTCAAAGTGATCATCTCTCTTCGCTCATAGAGTATCCAACCTAGTGGTCAACACAGATAATTAAATGACAAGTTGACCCAGTGTCTGTGCCAGGGATAGGAATGATAGGACATGGGAGTGACCAACATGGTTTTGGTTTTTGTTTTGCAGTACTGGGGATCACACCCAGAGCCTCCTACATGCTAGTCAAGCACTGTACCACTGAGCTATATCCCCATCCCTTTTTATGTTTATTTTGAGACAGGATCTCACTCGGTTGCCCAGGCTGGCTTCCAACTTACGATCCTCCTGCTTCAGCCTTTCAAGTGACTGGGATTGCAGGCATGTGCCACCATGCCCAACAGCAATACAAATTTGAGCCAAGTCAAAGCCTATTTTGAAATTCTCCTAACCACCCCTCATTTCCAGATTTTGTTTTGTAGAACGATGAAACCATCTGCCCTTATCTTTTATTTATATAATTTTAAAGATAATTGCTTAATTTTCACATCAGAAAGGGCCAGTCAGCCACTGAGATTCTTAATTGGAAAATAGACTTTGTATTTGAAATTGGAGATTGTTTGCCTCCAGCATATTCCAATTGAGAGCAACTCGGTTACATCCTGGGATAATATCTACATGAATAATTCTTGGCATTATAAGAGAAAGAAGGAAATGGAGGCACCTATGTGACCTTCATTGTATAGTAAATAAACAAACTCCATGTTAATATTTTGGAAAGAAGTATTATCTCCATAGAGACTCTTTTCAGTGATGCTGGTAAATTCTGACCACTCTCCTTAGGCAAACTGAATGCAATCGTGTAATCTTTTCAGGGACAAGTGTTAGCTTTCTCAGCATTCTGAAATTTTTGAGCAGAGCACTGTAAAGTGGAAAAATTAAGGAGGTAATGAGATTCCAGATAAAAGAAGCTTGCCTGGTTACCCAGTAATAAGGGCAAATATTTTTAAGCTTTCTTTCATTTCCTTCGGGGGGGAAGAAAATAGATATGCATCTTATCCTAAGGAATAAAATGGATTCTTCTACTAATAGAATCCAAATAGGGTTAGCTTATGCCAAGCATAATTGGCTAAACTGCTTAGCATCCTTAGATAGAGCAGATACTGATGGATTATTTCACTGAATCAATTTGAATATAATTGGAGAGATTACGTTCGCGACATTAAGGGATTACTCTCTCGCTGTAACCCAAGTCTGTTTCTGAGCACTTGAGGAGGCTGTCTGTGGTAACAGAAGGAAATCTTGACTGTTAGTGTGAGAATGCGCTCATGGGACACAGGCACGGTTCCCTTCAAAATGTAGAACACATGTGCCATCAGTGGACAGAACCACTTCCCACCATGGAGGTGCCGAGGCTGTTTTTTCAGCTAAGTACATGATCAAAAGTCCTATTTTGAAACATGCTTTCCTAAGTGCTACATTTAAAAGCTTAAGGTAATTTTTTATTTTTCTCCTATGGGATAGACCCAATTATAAAATTATGACCCGGTCATTCTGGTAAGGTTTTGTCTTTTAGTTCAGTGTAACATGCAATATAGGAAAACTCAAAGGATAACTATGTGATATTAAGAAGAGAGGAAAGGCTGGGACGTGGGGGGAGGGGGTACTTGGGAGGCTGAGACAGGAGGATCAATCGGTTGGAGGACAGCCTCAGCAAGTAGTAAGACTCTCAGCAACCTAGCAAGACCCTGTTTCAAAACAAAAAATAAAATAAGGCTGGGTGTGTAGCTCAAAGGTAGAATGCCCCTGGGTTCAACCCCTGTTACCCCCTCCCCCCCAAAAAAAGAAGGAAGAGGAGGAAATAGAAAATGCCACTTTGGAACACCCTGTCACTTTCTGATTTGGGAAAATGGAGGAAAAAGATTGAATTTGCTAATCTAATTAAATATCTTTGTCAGCAGTACTTGAAAGCAATTCCAGGAAGTTGCAGATTGCTTCTGTGTTTAAAGATTCTGGAGCCATTCTCAGAAACCTTGCATTACACTTAACGCTAACCTGCCTAGTTAAACATTTCTCCTTGATCATTAAATAAATCACATCAGCTGCCTTAGAAGACATTATCCTTTAGTTCTGACTTAGCTGGTCCTCATCCTCTCATTTATTTGCAAACCATCTTTTAAGCAGACTCTTTCTGTCTTCTATATAATGGACTTACACAAGCACGCACTGTTTATTGGCAGGGACTCCTTCTGAGAAACGCATCATTAGGCTATTTCATTGTTGTGTGAACACCATATACTTACACAAACCTGGATGATTCAGGTCAGTCACTCAACCTGGTAAGCAGATGTGTGAGGCTGTTGCTGGCATAACGTGGCATACTGTTTTTGTAGTAAACTTCTTTTTATAAGTAGAAGGAATGTATTCTAAAATAATGATAAAATTATAGGATAGTAAATACATAAAGTAGTGGCATAGTTGTCATTACCAATTATTATGTACTGTACATAATTGCATCGCTACACTTTTATATGATAGACAGCTCAGTAGGTTGGTTAGCACCAGTGTCATGTGAGTAATGCTCTGCACTGTGATGTTACAATGATGATAATTTTTCAGCTGCATTATAATCTGATAGGACCACCATCATGTTTGTGAGCAGCCATTGATTGGGCTTTGATTCTTTGGTGGACATTTTCCTCATTAAATTTTGTTCAAGCACCTCTTCCTAGGGACAAAGTGAAACCCAACATTCTACTGTTTCTACACATGCGCATCACACATTGGACTAAGCTAGACACTGAAGGGTTGAGTCAGGCAGGCTATGCAGGGCACCACAGGGTTTGTGTTTCTTGTGAGTTTAAGTAGTGACATTGGCCATCTCCAACCAAGAAAGGACAAAGTGTCCATTGGAAATAGAACAAATAAACTGGATCCTATATTGACTGTTCCTCAATCGTGTGTGTGTGTGTGTGTGTGTGTGTGTGTGTGTGTGTGTGTTACTAGGAATTGAACCCAGGGGTATTCTACCTCTGAGCCACACCCCTACCCCTATTTTATTTTTTATTTTGAGACAGGGTCTCATTAAGTTGCTGAGGGTCTTGCTAAGTTGCTGAGACTGACTGTGAACCTATGATCCTCCTGTCTCAGCCTCCCAAGTACTGAGACTATAGGCATGTGCCACCACGTCTGGCTTAATCCTTTTTCTTAAAATAAGAATTCACAATTGGCTTGAAAAATACTCAATTCTTAGAACACTTAATCGCAAAACAAATTATGTATTTTAACTACATTTTAAGCCCAAATGGAAGTAAGTGTATTATTAAACCCCACTATAGCTTGTGTTTATCAACCTATATAATAAAAAAAAGGGGTAGGGACTCCTTTCTCAGCCTTTCTTTAGCTCCGTGATTTTCTGTTACATTAAGTTCCCTCAACAAGAAAGGAAAACAGAAAATACCTTCTGCACCCTATCTTGATGCCCTTCATTCATCCATCAAATATTTAATGAATACCTTCCAGGTGAGGATAGAAGACAGAGAGCAGAAAATAATGTATGCAAAATAATGTATACAGAAAATAATGTCTCCCTGTCCCCATGGAATCTTCACTTTTTGTCTTAGAGATTCTTGGCTGATTTTTACAGGTACAAGACACTTCCTTTATTCTGTGCATTGTGGTGATTCAACCGGAAATACCTGTCAAGCAACTGAAGAACCTCAACACTGTCCCCAGCAGCAAGCTGCTGTACCACCGGCTAGACCTCCTGGGCCAGCCTAGTGCATGCCTGCACTTCAAGCAGTTGGCGACTCTAGGTAAAGCTCTGCACTGCACTGCTTCCGGCAAGATCATACTCATAGCAGCCACCACACAGGCTACTTTGAATCCCAGCCATTGATGCCTGAAGTGCCAGGTGTTTTGGGGGTGAAAACGTGAAGATCGGGGGCCTTGCCTTGGGTCAGATTGCCCAGCAGACACTGAGATGAGTGTTTGGGTGTCGGTGGTTTATACAGGATGAGCTCTCAGAAAAAGCCAGTGAGAAGTGTGGGAAATAGGACAAGAAGAGGGGAAAGACAGACAAGTTTGATTTCAGGTGAAGTTTCACCCTCCTCCTGTCCTCTAGGTGGCTCTGGAGTGCACCTTGCTCCAAAGTTTTTCCAGATTCCAGGAAGGGAGCTCTGCCTCCTATCCCTTAGTTACTTTTAGCTTTCATTAGCCCAAAGACAGACCATACTGTGAGTCACAGGTACCGCCACACTAAAGGTAAAGACACAGATATGGGGATATTGCGGTGGGGGTTGGGTAGGAAAATGGTAAGAGGGAGCAAGGAATGTAGGGAGCAGAGCATGCTGACAGTACCCACCCCAGGTCCCCATCTGCAGAAGGGCTCAGGTATAGGCAAAGAATTCAAAGGAAGCAGAAGGGAATTTACATTTGTAATGTACCAAGGGTTTTGCATTTATGGCTGGAGTTGACCTGTGATAGACGAGGACACTTGGGATTACCAAAAATAAGTGATTTTTCTCAAAGTAGCACAAAAAATAGCAAAGCTGAGTTTTTTCCCCTTTTATTATCATGTGATCCTTTTTTTGTCCCTGATACTTGTCCTTGCTGAGTCTGCTCTGTCCGAAATTAATATGGTAACTCCACTTTCTTTTGATTAGTATTAGTGTAACTTATCTTTCTCTAGTCATCTCTTTCTAGTCTCTATGTGTCTTTCTGTTTAAAGTGGATTTCCTATGTAAAACATACAGTTGGGTCTTATTTTTTGATCCACCTTGACAATCTTTGTCTTTTAACAGGTTTATTTAGATCATTGATGTTTAAAGTGATTAGTTACATAGTTCAATTAATAGCTACGTATTTGTTACTGTTCCCTATTTGTTACCCTTGTTTTTTGTTCCTATTTTGTCTTCTTATTTCTACCTTTTGTGGTATTTTTAAAAAGTATTTCTGATACATAAAAATTGTACAAATTAATGGGTTAGCATGTAAGGTTTCATACATATATATGCCGTATAATGTTTAAATCAAGTTAAACATATCTATCTCCTTAAATATCTATCATTTCTTTTTGGCTAAACCTTTCAAAATACTTTCTTCTCGCTTTTTGAAATGTACAGTACATTATCGTTATTCATAGTCACCGTACTGTGCCATTGACACCAGAATCACTTGTTCCTATGTAACTGTAACTTAGTACCCATTGATCAACCATTCCCCCTCTCTCCCTCCCTCCCCAACTCCGGATTCTCCCCATCCTCTGGTAACCACCATTGTCCTCATGACCTCTACAGATCAACTTTTTTAGATTTCACACATGAATGACACTATGCCATCCTTGTCTTTTGTGCCTGGCTTCTTTCACTTAACCTAATGATCTCAGGTTCCATCCACATTGTCACAAATGGCAGGGTTTTCTTTTTTATGGCTTCATAGTATTCCATTGTGTATATGTACCACCATCATCAGTTCATCAGTTGTTCATCAGTTGATAGACATTGATCTCATTTCCATAATTTGGGTATTGTGAACAGTGCTGCAGTGAACATGGAAGTGCAGGCGACTCTTTGACGGACTGATTTCATTCCCTTTGGAGTGAGATTGCTGGCTCATGTGGCAGTTCTAGTTTTAATTTTGTGAGGAATCTCATAGTTTTCCATCATGGCTGTACTTATTTACATTCCCACCAACAATATACAAGGGTTTCCTTTCTTCACACTCTCACCAGCACAGTTTTTTGTTTTGTCTTTTTGATAAAAACTATCCTTACTGGGGTGAGGCGATACCTTGTTGTGGTTTTGATCTGCATTTCCCTGATGACTAGCAATGTTGAGCCTTTTCTTGGGGAGAGAGAGTATTAGGGATTGAACGCAGGGGCATTCCACCTCTGAGCTATGCCCCCAAACCCCTTTATTTTTTATTTTGAAACAAAGTCTTGCTAAGTGATTGAGGGCCTCGATGAGTTGCTGAGGCTGGCCTCAAACCTGCGATCCTCCTGTCTCAGCCTTGTAAGTACCAGTATTACAGGGATACACTATCACCCAGTGAGCATTTTTTTTTACATTCCTGTCAGCCATGCTAAGATTGACTCCTGTACCTGTGGTCTACCATGCTGCCATGTCCCAGACATATTCAAGGCCTTTGTGACCTGTATTGTCATTATACCATGGGATACCTCATAGTAAAGCAGGGACTCTTTTTCCCTGTTTTAAATACTTAGGATTTTCCGAGCGTGCTGGCTCATGCTCGTAATCCCAGTATTTAGGAGACTGAGACAGGAGGATCCAGGTTCGTGGTCAGCCTCAGCTACTTAGTGAGGCCCTCCACAACTTAGTGAGACCCTGTTTCAAAATAAAGAATAAAAAATAAGGCTGGGGGTGTAGCTCGGAGATAGAATACCCCTGGATTCAATCCCCGGTACCGCAAAAAAAAAAAAAAAGAAGAAGAAGAAGAAGAAAAATAGGAGCCGGGTGTGGTGGTGCACACTTGTAATCCCAGTACTTGGGAGGCTGAGACAGGAGGATCGCAGGTTCGCGGCCAGCCTCAGCTACTTGGTGAGGCCCTCCACAACTTAGTGAGACCCTGTTTCAAAATAAAGAATAAAAAATAGGGCTGGGGGTGGAGCTCGGAGATAGAATGCCCCTGGATTCAATCCCTGGTACCACAAAAACAAAAAAATAAATAAATACTTAGGATTCAAAAAAGTTAATAACCAGGGATTATCACACAATAGATAAACTGAGTAGAGGAGGCACAGGTTGGAAGAAGATCAAGGATAGATGTCCCCACTCTAGATTCCAAATGAGAACACTCAAATTTGGGTTCCTCCTTTAAATTCCACTCACGAAAGTTCTTCCTGGAGGTCTGGCAATGCAATGCAGTGGCAGCGCGCTTCCCTAGCACACACGAAGCCATGGATTCAATCCCCAGTACCACAGAAAAAGAAAAAGAAAAGCAAGAAAGTTCTTCATGGCCATGAGATCAGAAGAGCAGGCTGATGTCTTCCATGACACAGCCCGGCAGAGTCAGCAATTTAGAGAGAGCGGTGACGCTGACCAGAGAAGGCTGGATTTTACATGTTTGTTTGTTTTGATTTTGGCTTTGGGGTTTTTGTTGTTTTTATAGAAAAGAGGATACAAGAAATAATTTAAGCAATAATTTCTGGGTCAGCAAGCTAAATACTACAGCTGGTGAGAATGAGACCACTGTTGTGAAATTCAGGACAGTAGAGTGCAGCAATTTTTGTGATGACAAAGAAGCTCAAGCTTCGATTTTTTTTTTTTTTTTTTTTTTTTTGCGGTACCGGGGATTGAACCCAGGGGCATTCTACCTCCGCGCCACACCCCCGGCCCTATTTTTTTTTTTTATACTTTATTTTGAAACCAGGTCTCACGAAGTTGCGGAGGGCCTCACTAGGTAGAGAGAGAGAGAGAGAGAGAGAGAGAGAGAGAGAGAGAGCTGAGGCTGGCCGCGAACCCGGATCGAGAGAGAGAGAGAGAGAGAGAGAGCTGAGGCTGGCCGCGAACCCGGATCCTCCAGTCTCCACCTCCCAAAGTACTGGGATTACAAGCGTGTGCCACCACGCCCGGCTCAAGCTTAGATTTTTTTAAACTTACTTTAGATAATCCCTCCGTTGCAACACTGACCAATATGGTAGCCACTAGCCACATATAGCAATTGAGCACTTGAAAGGGGGCTAGTCCAAATGAAGATGTATAACAATTTTTTATATTGATTACACATTAAAATTATATGTTTGGTATATTGGAGTTCATAAATATATCCTTAAAATTAATTTACATCTTTTTGCTTTTTTAATGTGGTTACTGGGAAATTTTAAGTTACATTTGTGGATTGCACTGTTTTTCAGTTGGACACCACTGCCTCTTAGAGATTTTTCAGAAAATGTGGAGTTCATCAACTCAAATGCTATATGTACGATTATTTGGCTGATCCCAGGTCATAGAGGCAGCCCATAGGCCAGTGTCTGACCTTTACTGGGAGCTCTTTCCACCAGGCCAGCCATTCTCATCTGGGTAGTGGGGCCCAGGGACAATTATAGAGGGGTCATTAAGGGCGTCTTAGAGTGAGTTAGTAATGACAGTGATTCAAGATAATTAAATACAGCCGGGTGTGGTGGTGCACGCTTGTAATCCCAGTACTTTGGGAGGCGGAGACCGGAGGATCCAGGTTTGAGGCCAGCCTCAGCGCGCTCTCTCTCTCTCTCTCTCTCTCTCTCTCTCTCCCTGTCTCTCTCTCTCTCTCTACTTAGTGAGGCCCTCCGCAACTTTGTGAGACCCGGTTTCAAAATAAAGTATAAAAAAAGAATAGGGCCGGGGGTGTAGCGCGGAGGTAGAACGCCCCTGGGTTCAATCCCCATGTACATAAAGTACCTGATGCATGGTAGGCACTTAGTAAATACCTATAATTTTTTGTACATAGCACATATACTTGACACTTTTACAGCATTTGAGTTTAAACATCAGAGCCGGCATCATTTGAAATCCAGGAAGGAGCCAGGGGAAAGCCCACCAAATGCTGTGTGCATGTATGTCACTATGAACATGATTTACATTATGATGTTTATTAGTGGCTCCTGAGATGTGGAGCCTCTGATAAGTGAAACCACTCTCCTTTGCCCCCAAACCCCACAGAGATTCAGAAACGCTGCCTCTTTAGGGTGAGAGCAAACTGAAAGTTAATCAGAGGCAGGCGTGGTGGTGCACACCTGTAATCCCAGTATTCAGGAGGATTGCAGGTTCGAGGACTACCTCAGCAAAATACCAAGACCCTGTTTCAAAATGAAAAATAAAAAGGGCCAGGAATATAGATTGGAGGTAGAACACCTCTGGGCTCAATCCCTAGCACAAAGGAAGGAAGCAAGGAAGCAAGGAAGCAAGGAAGGAAGGAAGGAAGGAAGGAAGGAAGGAAGGAAGGAAGGGGAAAGAAGGGAGGGAGGGAGAGAGAGGAAGAAAGAGAGAGACAAGAAAGAAAGAAAGAAAGAAAGAAAGAAAGAAAGAAAGAAAGAGAAAGAAAGAGAAAGAAAGAAAGAAAGAAAAAGAAGGGAGGGAGGGAAGGAAGGAAGGAAGGAAAGAGAAAGGAAGGAAGGAAAGAAAGAAAGAGGAAGGAAGGAAGGAAGGAAGGAAGGAAGGAGGGAGAAGGAGGGACGGAGGAAGAGAAAGAGGAAGGAAGGAAGAAGGAAGGAAGGAAGGAAGGAAGGAAGGAAGGGAAAGAAAGAAGGAAGGAAGGGAAAGAAAGAAAGAAAGAAAGAAAGAAAGAAAGAAAGAAAGAAAAAAGAAAGAAAGAAAGAAAGAAAGAGAGAGAGAGAGAAAGAAAGAGAAAGAAAGAAAGAAAGAAAGAAAGAAAGAAAGAAAGAAGAAAGAAAGAAAGAAGAAAGAAAGGGAGAAAGAAAATGGGGCCTGGACTTGAGATTCCACCATCTGATTGGGTCAGTGGACTTCAGGCATGAAGTTTTGAAGTAAAGAGAGCCATGGACTAGTTGAATCGTGCATTCGGTGTCGTACTCAGACTGGTGTCCTGGCTCGTTTGTGGAGCCTTGCTGCCTCATCATGCAGCACAGCAGGACAGAACCAACCAACCGTCTCTTCTGGAGAAAGATACTCCCAGTCTCTGAAGCTTCAAGCTATTTCTACAAATTAGTTTGGTTTTGTTGTTTTTGTTTTGTCTTTTTTGTTTGTTTTTCCAGTGCTGGGGATTGAACCCAGGGCCTGGCACACGCTAGGCAAGTGCTCTGCTACTGAGCTATACCCTAGCCCCAAATTAGTTTTTTGTTTGTTTGTTTGTTTGCTTGTTTTGGGTTTTGTTTTTAATGTTCTTGATTTTGGGGGTTTGTTTTTGTTTTTGTTTTTGTTTTTGTTTTGTGATACGGGGATTGGACCCATAGGCATCTACCTCTGAGCTACACCCCCAGTGTTATTTTATTTATTTTGAATCAGTCTCACTAAGTTGCTGAGGCTCCCCTCGAACCTGCGATCCTCCTGTCTCAGCCTCCCAAGTACTAGGATCACAAACATGTGCCACAATGCCTGGCTTCAAATTAGTTTTTAACTACCAGTGTCCAGCAGTCAAAGATTATCAGACAACAAGGAAACAGGATGCCATGTGTGAGAACTAATAATAGAAAACTAATAATAGACAGAAATAGAAAATCACCCACAGATTTAAATGAGATAGGACACATGAGTGCTTTCTAACACTTTTGGGGGGGTACTTGGGATGGAACCCAGGAGCATTCTACCTCCAAGCTACACCCCCAGCCCGATTTTATTCTTTATTTTTAAACAGAGTCTCGCTAAGTTGCAGAGGGCCTCACTAAGCTAACACTCTTTAAAATATGATAAAGGCAGGGGGTATAGCTCAGTCGTTGCTAGCACCACAAGAAAGAGAGAGAGAGAAATGTGGTAAGGTCCAACGGTAGAACATTGGAAAGACAAAGATTTCATGTTTCTGTTTCACACTGTAATTTGTTGCAAGGATTTGTGTCTTAAAGAGGAAACTGTGGTTTTTCCTGTCAGACAGCATCAGTAATTAAGCATGTTTCAGTAACTATTCTTTTTCTTGTTGTTGTTGTTGTGTGTTTGTGTGGTATTAGGGATTAGACCCAGGGCTTCATACATGCTGGGCAAGTGCTCTATCATTGAGTGACACCTCCAGGCCTTTTTATTTCATTTCAGACAGGCTCTCACTGAAGTTGCCCAGGCTGGCCTCGAACTTGTATTCCTTGTACCTTACACCCATCTACAAGCTCTTGTGTATGTCAAGTTCAGCTGCCACCTTCTGTGAGAATAATTTTTTAATTTGATATTTGCTTTGATTCCACTCCTCCGTCCTTCCTTCTTCGTAAATAATAATGCCCATCTGAATAATAATGGTTATCATTTAATTCTCACCATCGCCTGGCGTGGTGGCACACGCCTGTAATCCCTGTACTTGGGAGGCTGAGATAGGATCATGATTCAAGACCAGCCTCAAAAACTTAGCAAGACTCTCAGCAACCTAGTGAGACCTTGTTTCAAAAACAAAAAGGGTTGGGGGTGTAGCTTGGAGGTAGAATGCCTCTGAGTTCAATCCCCGGTACCACAAATAATAATAATAATAATAATAATAATAATAATAATAACTGTGTAGATATGATGCTGTTCTTTTCCCCACTTTGCAGATGAGAAAACATGTTCCATGTATCCCAACTTGGCCACCATCACACAGCCAGGAAATGGTAGAGCCCAGATGCAGTCCAGTCTGGCTCGGTGTCATACACTGCATCCCATCCCTAATAAATTTAAGAGACTGTGTGTAGATCTAAGATCCGCTGAAGAGTCTCCATTCCCAGCACTGGTGCGTGCACCCATTCTGGGTCACTCTTAGGATCATAAGCTCCCTGAAGGGAGAGAATGTGGCTTTTCTCCCTTTTCTCTGCTCTCAGAGCCAGGCTCTTTGTTTCCTCGGGGAAGACGCTAAGCCACCATCGTGGGCAGATTGGCAGGGCCTGAGCAAGGCTTTTGTGTGGGCCTGAGACGAAGTCTCGGTGTTCTCAGGCCTGCTTTGTTTGCCTCTCTTTCAGAAAGTCCAACCGTCATGCTGTCTGCTGGCAGCTTCTCCTCCCCCTACGAGCACCTCAGCCAGCCAGAGACAAAGCGCATGGTGGAGCACTACACAGCCTACCTCAGTGACAACACCCGCCTCATTGCCAACCCGGGGCTCAAAGTGAGTACTGGCCAGGGGCCCCGTTTCTGGTGCACCCAGGAGGGAGTACAGGCAGTGCACCTTTGAAGTACGAAGCCCGGCTCTGAATCTGGGCCTCTCAGCTGGACAGCCAGAAAGGCAGAGTGGGTGGCCCCGGGGGAGGCTGGTCAGCGATGACCCTTTTGATGGATTAAGAAGCCCTGTGGGCCACGTGAAGAATCCGGTTCAGGCCTCAGATGCGCTGGGGGTTGCTGACATAGGGAGGAGGTGATTAAGAGACCAAGGAAACTTTCCCACCCCAATTTTCCCAGGGGAAAGAAGTAAAGTGCCCCTGCTGTCTATTGAGATAAATATGACATTCAAAGAGCAAAGATTTGGGGGTGGGGGGCTGTCAGTGTGTGTCTTTAAAGCCTCACCGTAGGATTTTCTTATTAAACTCAGAAAGCCTGGCTAGGGTGAGCAACTGAGTAATCGCACATCCACTGACTGTTTTTCTGTAAGCTTTTGTTTTCCCCAAGTTTGACCATATCCATCTGCTGCGGAAAGATTTTTAAGAAGTAATTGGGCTTGGCTTCGCTGCAAGAGCGCCTTGGGAAGCCCTGCCAGTGGCCCACACTCTTTTCATGTGCGTGTTAAAGGAGCCCTGCTATGTCTCCCTTTGTTTCCCAGTTCTCTGTCAGAAATGAAGTAATGGCTACCAGCCACGTCACAGATGAATGGATGACACAAATGGAAATGAGTAGCCTGAACACTTACATTGTCCGCCGTTACATAGCAACGCCCAATGGCGTCCTCAGGATTTATCCCGGCTCCCTCATGGACAAAGCGTTTGATCCCACTCGGAGACAGTGGTGAGTGTGCGGGGCCTCCGTTATACAAGGTCCCCCCCCAGTCCTGGAGAGACATGATAAGTACTCACAGGAAAGCATCTTTAGGTGATCGCGTGAGAAAAGACACTTTCGTGGGGGTGAAATTGTTTTTGAACAGTTCCTTAAAAATATTGCAATAAGCCGGGTGTGGTGGCGCACGCTTGTAATCCCAGTACTTGGGAGGCTGAGACCAGAGGATCCAGGTTCGCAGCCAGCCTCAGCTACTTAGTGAGGCCCTCTGCAACTTAGTGAGACCCTGTTTCAAAATAAAGAAAAAAAATAGGGCTGGGGGTGTAGCCCTGAGGTAGAATGCCCCTGTGTTCAATCCCCAGTACCGCAAAAACAAACAAAAAATGTTGCAATAACAACCACTTTGTGGGTTTTCTCTGCCTGCAGTGTTTTTTTTCTTTTTTCTTTTTTCTTTTTCAGTAGCAGAGATTGAACTCAGGGGCATTCTACCTCCGAGCTACACCCCCAGCCCTATTTTTTATTCTTTTTTTTTTTTTTTTTTTTTTTTTTTTTTGCAGTACCGGGGATTGAACCCAGGGGCGTTTTATCTCTGAGCTACACCCCTGGCCCTATTTTTTTATACTTTATTTTGAAACTGGGTCTCACAAAGTTGCGGAGGGCCTCACTAAGTAGCTGAGGCTGGCCCTGAACCCGGATCCTCCGGTCTCCGCCTCCCAAGTACTGGGATTACAAGTGTGCACCACCACGCCCGGCTGCCTGCAGTGTTTCTATCTCTCCATTGAAATTTTGAGACTGAAATGCTTAACACCTGGCCATTTTGATTTCTAGTTCTTGTTTGATTCCTACCTCGTGTGCTATGTGTGGTCCTTAGTGAATACACTTCATTTTACTACGACAGGTGATTACGGCATTAAATCACAGCCCAGGTGTGGCCTGTGGAAAATGAACACATACCAGTTCAGGAACATCCTTTTACTTCTGGGCTTTATTTTTCCTCTGATTTTCAAAGACAAAAGCTATCCAGGTGCTATAGCAGGGAGGCAGCGTGGGCATGAGAACAGAATTTCTTATCTTGTGCTGGAAGCAACCTGGTCATTCCTGAGTTGGTTCTTCCTAATGCTGGTTCCCCACCCCTTAACAATCCTGAGTGCATTTCTAAGTGCATTTTTTTATTCATTAATCCCTTTTTATTTTAGTCTCTAAAACTTTTATACTATAGATCTCAGTAAAAGCTTAGATATATGCTGAGTTCAGTATCTATTTTATTTATTTTGTGGTATTGGGGATTGCTCCCAGGGGCATTCTACCTTTGAACTACACCCCCAACCCTTTTTTTTTTCTTATTTTTTATTTTGAAATAGGGTCTTACTAAATTGCTAAGGCTGACCTTGAACCTTCGATCCTCCTATCTCAATCTCCCAAGTACTGGGATTACAGGCATGTACCACCAAGCCCGGCTCAGTATCTGTTTTAAAAAGAAGGAATTTCAGGTCTCATTAACCTCTTGTGTTGATGCTATAGTCAGACATAAAAAAATAAGAATGCTTTTGAATTTTAATGTAACATAAGAACAATTTATAATAAATATTTTTAGAGTTAAGAGTTCACTTTGCTTTGAAATTGACCTTGTAGTTGTTCAGAACTAAAATAACATGACTTTCTTTGATCTCTGTTAGGTATCTCCATGCAGTAGCTAATCCAGGGTTGATTTCTTTGACTGGTCCTTACCTAGACGTTGGAGGAGCTGGCTATGTTGTGACAATCAGTCACACAATTCATTCATCCAGGTAACATTGTAATTCATTTTCTGGTCATTTCTTAGATCTATCAGTGATATTTTGAAAATTCAAGTCAAATAGGAGACACCACGGATCAGTGGCAAAGGCCTGACCTTTGAAGTGGGGCAGGCCGGCATTTGGATATCGTCTCCAGCTGTGCCGCCTTGGGTTCCCCCAGCTTCCTCCTGAACATCTGTAAAATGGGGATGATTCCTACTTCAGGAGTTATTGTGTGCGTCAAGCTTATGAAGGGCTCTTAGCCCTGTTCTCTGCAGCCATGATGATATTTATGAAGAAAAAGAAAGATCTTGGAGTCAGTGGAGCAGTTCGTAGAAATGCCAGTTTTATTTTTTTAATACTTTTATTGGTACATTATAGTCATACGTCATAATGTAGTTAATAGTGATGGTGACATACATGCACACACAGCACTTGGTGGGCTTTCCCCCGGCTCCCTCCCCACCTCACCCCAGTTTTAAATTGATGAAAAAATATCATCAGGAGCATGACAGCTTTCACTGCCAGAGTGTTTTCCAAGGAAACACTCCTTTTTTCCATTTTTTAATGAAGAAAGATGTCCCCAGCCATCAAATTTATCCCCTCTTTTATTTGGGTCTCTTTAGAATTATATGAGTTTTTTTTTTTTTTTTTTTTTTGTCCTTGAAACTGTCTCTTGAAAAACAAAAAGGCTTTTTTGAAAATTGATTTTTCCCTGAATGCTATCTGATGTCAATATCACTGTAAATATATTTAGATTGCTTTATAGTTCCTACAATTTGAGACTTCTGTATTTAAGCCCCAAGTGTCAGTAAATTGTTGGGTGGAGAGGCTCATTGCTCATGTTTTAATCCCTTCATTACATGAATTGCTATTTCTCCCAACAACCAAGAAGGGCCATATTTTAACTGATACCTGTAATGATGCCTTGAGGTTTTTTTTTTTTTTTCAGTACTGGGGATTGAACCCTGGGGCATTCTACCTCCGAGCTACATCCCCAGCCCTATTTTTTATTATTTGTTTTGAAATAGGGGCTCACTAAGTTGCGGAGGGCCTCACTGATGCCTTGAAATTTATGGGAGACAACTATGTGTGGTGACACATGCCTGTAATCCCAATACTTGGGAGGCTGAGACAGGAGGATCACAGGTTCAAGGACAGCCTCAGTAGCATAGTGAGACTCTCAGCAACCTAGCAAGACCCTGTTTCAAAACAAAAAATAAAAAGGACTAGGGGTGTAAGCCAGTACCAACAAAAAACAAAACACACACACACACACGCACACACACAAAACATACAAAATTGTGTATGTGTGTGTGTGTGTGTGTGTCTGCCTGTCAGATTTTCTTGCTTGCCTTTATGCTTTTCACTGGTGCTTATTATATAAAAAGTGAGTGAAATTCAGTAGAATTCCTCCAATGCAAGTCAATTAGGAGCAAGAATTGGGAGCAGCACGGGATGGAATGTCCGTATTATGGCCTGTGTCTCTGGAAAGCAGCCAGCCTAATGCGGAGTCCGTTTCAGAGCAGTGTGTTTTTCTGTCGGCTGCTCTCATAATGCAGTATTTTACATATAAACAGGTAAACCCCAGTTTAGAACAGAGCCCTCAATGTTTCTGTTAACAGACCATCTGTTGGACACACACCTTCAAGTCTCGGCAGTGAGTCTGTGCTTCCCTCCCACATATTCTAATCAGCTGAGGAAGAGTGAGCAAAGCCTGCTTTTTTGAGAGGATGGCAGAGCAGTCTCCTTGGTTTTGATTACATGAAATGGGCCAGAACTGGACTCTCAAAGATGATACAGTGAGGGGAATAACCCCCAGGTGTGTCTTAGTCTTGGGTGCCCATCCTGCTCCCCCACCTGGCACCTCATTCCTGGAGACTTTAGCTTTCCCTCTGTGCAGCCTCCTTTTGTTTCTGGAGGGCGGGAGTGGGGGCAGATTGTATGCTGTGTATGTGTGTACACGTGTTTTTGTTAGAGTTTGGATGAGTGGAAGAACTTTGATTTGGGTTAATTACAAACATTTATGTGTCTGTCCAAATGAAGCAGCACGATAGAAATAGGGTTAACTTTCAAATTAGGAAAACACAGTTACCTGTATGTTGTATGTTTAGCCTACACAAGTTATGCAAGAAATGGCAGTTTACATCCTGGATTCTGTCTACTAAGTCATTCAATGAATAGGTATTCCCCAGAATAAGTACCTGCTTTTGTCTTGCTCAGTATGCAGTTCACAGATGTTGTCATTTGCATATTTTGCTTAGCTGAGTGTATTTTATTATTTAAAGTTATGTAGTTTTCATTCAATATAGTGTAGTTTGCAAGTCAACTACCTGTTCTGTTGCTCAATCAAAGCAAAAGTGGCCAGGTGTGATGACATACACCTGTAATTCCAGTAGTTGGGAGGCTGAAACAGGAGGATTGCAGGTTCGAGGCCAGCTTCAGCAACTTAGTGAGACTTTTAGCAGCCTTACAAGACTCTGTTTCAAAACAAAAAATAAGAAGGACTAGAGGTGTAGCTCAGAGGTAGAATGCCCCTGGGTTCAAACCCCAGTTCCACATGCACACAAAACACACACACAAAAAAACAAAAACAGTGGCTTTGATGGACATGTTGATAGTCAGGCTTTGCAAAGGTTCTATTTTCAAATGATGATTAGTGCTTTTGGCCTTGTGTGCCAGCTTGAGCACAAATTCCTTTTTGCCTGTGTTTGCTCACATAGGAAAGAGGAATATTAAGACTTGTCTCAAGTGATTATTTTAAGGATTAAATGATATATGTAAAGCTCTTAGAACAGTATATGGTATGGGCTCAATAAATCTTTAATTATTATTACATTCTATAACCTCTTTGAGCCTCACATGTAAAACAGAGGTAGTAATACCCATGTTGAACTGATACAATGAGAATTAGAGGTGGTGCATGTGGAATGCTTAGCACTGTACTTGAAAATGTCAAGTCCCAAGGAAACAGCAGTTGTTTTTATTATCATGCCATTCATACTTTAAATCTGTGGCGTTGTAACAGAGCAGAACAGAGAGCTTAAGCTAATATCCATCTTGTCATGAAGTACTCCCGTTCACCCTTGGCTTTCAGAAGTGGTTTGGCTGAGAGGTAGGTGAGGGGTTTTCTCATTCAACACTCCCTTGCTGGTTACTCATAGGAGCTCGGTTGCAGTTCTTCCATAAGCATTTTTAGTGGCAGAAGAATCCAGCTTTGTATTTCTTCTTTTGTGAAGTGTCTGTTTAGTTCAATTGTCCATTTCTTGATTGGGACTTTTTTTTTTGCTTTGTTTTAGTGCTAAGTCTTTTAAGTTCTTTGTATATTCTAGGTATTGGTCTTTTATCAGAGGAATAGCTAACAAAGATCTTCTCCCATTCTGTATGCTCTTCTCTTTAGACTCTTGATGATTTCCTTTGATGAGCAGAAACTTTTTAGTTTAATGCCATCCCATTTATTAATTCTTGTTATAATTTCCGGAGTTTCAGAGGTCTTACTGAGGAAGTTTCTACCTGTGCCTATACAAATGGCCAATAAATACATGGAAAAGATATTCAACATCATTAGCAATCAGAGTGATGCAAATCAAAACTACACTGAGATTCCATCTAACCCCAATCAGAATGGCAATCATCAAGAAATCAAACAACAATAAATGTTGGTGAGGATGTGGGGAAATAAGAACTCTAATACTCTTGGTGGGATTACAAATTAGTACAGCCCCTACAAAGATCAGTGTGGAGATTCTTAAGAAAATTGAGAATGGATCCACCATATGGTCCAGCTATACCTCTCCTGGGAATCTTTCCAAAGGGACTGAAATTACAGTAATATATGCATATCCATGTTCATAGCAGCACAATTCACAATAGCCAAATTATGGAACCCACCTAGGTGTCCATCAACAGATGAATGGATTACAAAATTATGGGATATACACAAAATGGAATTGTACTCAGCAATAAAGAAGAACAAAATTATGTCATTTGCAGGAAAATGGATGGACCTGGAGAACATTATGTTAAGTGAGATTAACCAGTCACAGAAAGTGAAGGGCCATATTTTTTCTTTCATATGCGGAAGCTAAGGAGTAATCATGTTACCAGAGGGACTTCAGAAAATGGAGGAGAAACTGCAGTGGAGCCAGGGAGGTGGTCTAGGGGAAGGGGAGGAGGAGAATCAATGAAAGTATCACTTCCATTGACGTTATATACATATGTGAGAATACTAAGCCAATCTCAATATCCTGTATGGGAAGGGGGAGTGGGAAGGAAGCCAGGGAAAAGCCCACCAAGTGCTATGTGCATGTATGTCACTATCACTATGAACTACATTATGATGTGGGATTATAATGCACCAAAAAAAGTATAAAAGAAAAAAAGAAAAGAAGCCAGTTTTGCATTTCTGGAAAATGTTTCTACTGCCAGAGATGAAGTGCAGTCATTGCCTGTGGTTCTGATCACGTGTGTTTGGCATTGAAAATCTCATACAAGTATTGCAGACATCCAGGTCTGCTCTGCTTAGAGATGTAGGTTTGGTTGGATTTTTCTATGAAAGTCTTTATGGGTTGCTATGGTAACTGTATACCTATCTGAAATGCAAGTGAGAATATGAATCTAGACTTACATGGGCAAGACGCATACCGTTACTTCAGCATGTTGAGCACATTGGAGCAGATAGCTGGGGTTTTTTAGAAATAAAATTAACTCATCCCAAAACACCTAAGTTGTATTTTTTACTGAGGCAGCTATAGTGTTATAGAAATAGCCAGATTTGATTACTGGTCTCAATACATAAATAAAAGTTAATCTGATCAATCCCTTTAAGTCTTGTAACCATCCTAAGCCTAATTTTTCATTCATAGAATAAGAACTGAAATTCCTTCCTGGCTTCTTCACAGGAAATAAAATGGTATAAAATCAATTGGAAACTGCGTGTGTGTGTGTGTGTGTGTGTGTGTGTGTGTGTGTGTGTTTTACTCAGAAGTAAACACAGGGGCATTCTACCTCTGAGCTACACCCCCAGCCTTGTGTTTGTTTTGTTTTGTTTTGTTTTGTTTTGTTTTGTTTTGTTTTGTTTTGAAACAAGTTCTCAAGAGGTTGCTGAGAGTCTCACTAATTGTTGAGGCTGGTTTGGAACCTGTGACCCTTCTGTCTCAGCTTCTCAAGTATTGGGATTGCAGCTTGGAAATTCTTGAATGCCTTGTAGATCTGACCTAATGGTTAAGAGAATATGCTCTGGAGTTGGAGATGCTGTTTCTAACCCTAGCAATTTTTTGAAGTGTGTGTACTCTGAAAGATAAGTTCATGCTCAATCCAGGCCTGGGTGCTTACCTCACTCACTGTTTTGCTTTCTTCTGAGTAACTTGTCTTCATTGCGCGCTTATTTTGTTCGACCATTTGCTAAGCACTGTAAACACACTATCTCATCTAATTCCAATAACAGGTTTATGAAATAGATACTATTTTCATTTTCAGATGAGCAAACTGGAGCTTAGAAAAGTTAAATAACATCCCAGAGCACGCCGGTAATCCCAGGGAGGCTGAGACAGGAGGATCCGAGTTCGCAGCTAGCGTCAGCTACTTAGTGAGGCCCTCCGCAACTTAGTGAGACCCTGTTTCAAAATAAAGAATAAAAAAATAGGGCTGGGGGTGTAGCTCGGAGGTAGAATGTCCCTGGGTTCAATCCCCAGTACCGCAAAAAAAAAAAAAAAAAAAAAAATCCCAGAAGCCACACAAATAGAAATGAGCAGGGCCAGGATTTGAATTCCTGTCCACTAAAAAGTTAGCACCATGTCGTGCTGCCCACTCTCTCTCTCCCAGGGCTCTCCTCCTTCTGAGAGCAGCAGTTGTAGAATTAAGAAAGCAATGGCAGATGAATCAGGAGTCTGGGTCTTAAATATGAACTGTGCTTTGAGCAGAGTCAACCAAAATGTCAGGGGAGGAAAAAACTAGACATTGTTCCTACAAAATTTTTTGTGACTTACACCAGTCAGTCAGCCTGTGTGAAATCTCCATTTCCTTATCTACAAAAATGAAGTAAGTAGCCGGGCGTGGTGGAGCACGCTTGTAATCCCAGTACTTGGGGGGCAGAGACCGGAGGATCCGGGTTCATGGTCAGCCTCAGCTACTTAGTGAGGCCCTCCGCAACTTCGTGAGACTCGGTTTCAATAAAGGATAAAAATAGGGCCAGGGGTGTAGCTCGGAGGTGGAATGCCCCTGGGTTCAATCCCCGGTATCGCAAAAAAAAAAAAAAAATGAAGTAAGTAAGTAAAAGAATTGCTCAGGTTCCTTGTCTAGAGGTTTGTTGGAAGTAACCATAGGAGCCAGGCATCCTCTGCACCCATATTTTTGCCAAATAGTCCAGCCACTCTCTGCACCTCTGTGGAGTCAGTGGACTAGCTACATTTCACAGCAGCCCATGTTTGGGGCTGGTCTTATTCAGAAAGCCATACCTTAAGTCTTAATGTTTTCTCTCATGAAATGTCATATTACACTAAATGAGTCACTTAGTTTTTGCAGGCATGGGAAATGGGGAGGAACGGTGGGAATGGATCTCTGATCCTGTACAATGTTCCTATGACTGAACTTGTCTTTTACTTTTAAATAAGCCATGTCTCTTGTTCCCATTGATCTTTTTCACATGAAGCACACAGCTCTCTTCTGGGCACACTGTGGCTGTGATGGGCATCGACTTCACACTTAGATACTTCTACAAGGTTCTGATGGACCTGTTACCAGTTTGTAACCAAGATGGTGGCAACAAAATAAGGTAAGCCCTTTAGGGACACTATTTTCTGTTTCCCAAATTAAAAAAAAAAATAGATGTCAGATACCTCTAGTTGAATGACAACCACATGGTTATGCCAAAATAAGTCAAGTTCATGGCCTGGGTGTTCCGTTAAGAAGGCTTTTGTTCTTTTTCTTTCTGTTTTTTTGTTTTTTGTTTTTCCTAAGATGATTTAGACAAATAGATGCAGCATGTAGCAAGAGTAATAACTGGCATAGAAGTCAGTAATTAGAGGTTTCCCATATCTTTGGTACTAGAAAGACTGGAGGGTACTCTTGGGTAGTACTTTTGATGTTAACTTAGTCATTAAACCAAAGTCTTTGTAAAATTTCAGCTCCTTTTACATTTCCCCAGAAAGAGGCTCATGGAACTAAAAGTCTTTGCCTCCTGAATTTCAAAAGAACATGTCTGATCAAAGCAAGGGCATTCCCTTGATTTAATGCAGGCTGCTTTTAAAAATAGCTTTCTTAGTTCAATCTCATGGTCCACGCTTCATGTCACTGCTGAATTTCACATTGGCCCTTAATGGGGGAAGTGCAGGATTCCTGGCAAAGCGATGTGACTAATGTAGAGTAAAATAAAGCAGAATAGAGTCTTGATTAAAGCAGCTCTAGCTTTGCTTATTAGTGTTTCCATCAAATATATTTTTGTATTTGCCCTGAATGTTGTAGTTTGTATCTGGTTATCACTGAAAGAAGAAATTATACGGTTTCCTTAAAGTTGGTGCCTATAAATACTCAAGTCACATACATCCTTGCAAAAGACCTTTGAGTCCGTGGTGCTTGGATTGGGCAGGCACATTCTGTGGGAACTAGGTAGGCGACCACACAGGGAGGTGTTACTCCTACCCTAACCCAAATCCTGGACAATTCACCACCTCAAGTATAAGGTATCTGTCTACCTACCAGCCAGCCTGCCTTCATTTTTTTCAATGAATATTTGTTGTCCTGGCAAGGTAAATGCTGTTTGTAAACACAAAAGCAGCTGGTGTGAATGAAGAGCGTCACCTTGTGTTGGTACAGGTGCTTCATAATGGAGGACAGAGGTTATCTGGTGGCACATCCAACTCTCATTGACCCCAAAGGACATGCACCCGTGGAACAGCAGCACATCACCCACAAGGTATTTGTTGCAAAGCTGATGAGCTCAGCTCTCCAGCAGCCTGCAGCCCATGATATGGCATTTGTCTCCTGTTCTGTATCATCTTATTAGGAGCCCCTGGTAGCAAATGATATCCTGAACCATCCCAACTTTGTAAAGAAGAACCTGTGCAACAGCTTTAGTGACCGAACGGTCCAGAGGTTTTATAAATTCAACACCAGCCTGGTGGTAAGTGGATTCCTTAGCAGTCTCGCTTTCTATCCTGTTGTGGAATCTGAGATGAAATAATGGTTAATATCTGAATATTGCTCCTGCCCATTTCCTTGGAATTACAGTGTGATAGGGGACACGACCTTAGTCCACCTCCTGATTACACAACTGTGGGATAGAAAGCCCAGAGTAAGCCGGGCGTGGTGGCGCACGCTTGTAATCCCAGTACTTGGGAGGCTGAGACCAGAGGGTCGCAGGTTCGAGGCCAGCCTCATCTACTTAGTGAGGCCTTCCACAACTTAGTGAGACCCTGTTTCAAAATAAAGAATAAAAAATAGGGCTGGGGATGTAGCTGGGAGGTAGAATGCCCCTGGATTCAATCGCTAGTACTGGAAAAAAAAAAAGAAAAGAAAAGAAAGACCAGAGTAAAGAAGGGAATGTTTTAAAGTCTCACAGTTGGTATTGTATTTGTTTAAAGACTCACCCAATCTACCCCTTTGAAATATCTGCTGAAATCTGTTCCCACACTCTTGTATAAATACATGTGGCACCATGAGCTCCTCTCTTCCTGTCTTCCAGAGATCCGTCTCCTTAAATTCCTAAGGCCAAATTAGGTCAGTTCTCGATCACCCTCCCTGTCACATGGGAACTCTCTTGTACATCATCCGAAAATGATTTCTTTTTTGAGCTCAGAATACTTTGCATAATTTGAGTTGCTGCAAAATTTACCTGGCTATGGTGAAATATCTGAAGGACATTCTTACTAATATACAAATAAACCTAATTGGGAGAGATCTATAATGGGGAAAGATAAAACATTCACGGAAAGTAAGCTTTTAATTTAGAATTGGTATTTATGTCAGTCATTACATGATATTAAGTTTTAATTTTAAAATATACTGGGTTAAGTTGAAAATCCTAAACTAGGTGTCAAAAAGTCAATTGCAAAAAACAATTTTCTAGTGGGAGTTTAGAAGCAAATACATGAATAGAATGTTGTCTTCAAAGAAAAGGAAGTCATTACTATTCCATTTAGATCCATACCATTTTGAGCAACACTGTCTTTAAAGGGGACATCGACAAGAAGTCTGGTAAAGTTGTCATATAAAGTTGTCTGGCTTTTTCTTTGTATCTTGAACCATTTTTACAGTGGTTTTCAGAGTCTTCAGCAGACAAAGCCAGTAAACTCGGGTAGAAACATTTCAGAAAGGCAAGTTTTAGGTCAATGTGAATTAGAATAATTTCTTAATGGCAGTAGTTATCCCACAATGGAATTGGAACATTCCTGGGTATCAGAGCTAACAGGATGAGAAGCCCATGTTACTGCTTATATTCTAGAGGTGGGTGTCTTCCGATAGTGGAAAATTCATCTAGACCTCTAAGATTTAATGCCATTTAATGCCATGATTCCCAGGCTCTTTCTCACCACACATATATAGGAGATGGATGACTTGGAAACAGGCATGAGGTTAAGTAATTTGCCCAGGGGCATCTGGCACACATGCAGGAAAATGATTATCCACATTTACAATACCACTTTTGAGTCTTTGGTTTTCTAATATGGTGAACAAATTTGGCAGTCTAAGAAGCTAGCTATCGTATTTTCTTGTTATAGAATGAAGAAAAGGGATACTTGCTTTAGTTGGATTGTTTAAATATTCTGGAAGCAAGAAACTAGGCTCTTAAAGAGGCTTTAGTTTTTAAATATTTTATTATTCTAGGAGAAAGGCTTGTTAACCAAGAGAAAGAAATATGTTTTGTGATTAATTAGGTTTGCCTTTGAATAAATTTTAGAAGGTTCCTTACCTGAAAGCTTTCATTGCTTCTTGAAGTTTCCATTTTTAATGACATATTGTTATGTATATGTGGTTTTCTTGAAGTTTCCATTTTTAATGACATATTGTTATGTATGTGTGGTTTTGTTTTGTTGGTTTTTTTCAGTTCTGGGGATTGAACTCAGGGCCTTGCAGATACTAGACAAGCACTCTGCCACTAAGCTACACCCCCAGCCTTTTTATGTGTTTTTTAAAAGATTATAAAAATTAGCTATAAAAATGTATATTTGTGTAAGCATATATAAAAGACAGAATATGTACTATATTCACAACTGTGAAATGGGAATCATCTCTGACTGATGGGATTAGGAGTAATTTCTTCCTGGATTTTTAATAGAGACTGTACACTACTTCTGTAATCAGAAGCACACAAAGTTTTATTTGAAGCTACTTCCTGCGGGTGGAGACGGGGCTGACTCTCTGCATTGCTGTCTATCACTGCTGACACCTGGGTGGTTCTGTAGGGGGATTTGACAAACCTCGTGCACGGCAGCCACTGTTCTAAATACAGACTGGCGAGGATCCCAGGAACCAACGCGTTCGTTGGCATCGTCAATGAGACATGCGACTCACTTGCCTTCTGTGCCTGCAGCATGGTGGACCGACTGTGTCTCAACTGTCACCGGTAAGCATGTGATGGGTCGTACTCTCTGTTCACTGTACTGTTTAATATTTTAACTGATGCCAGACATTTGAAGTGGCATCCACAGGATGAACAGAACTGGCAGGTGTGTGTCCTGGGGAAAAGAAAAGCCACAGTTACAGAGCATC
This sequence comes from Glis glis, assembly GCA_004027185.1. NCBI lineage: Eukaryota > Metazoa > Chordata > Mammalia > Rodentia > Gliridae > Glis > Glis glis. The sequence goes on from PVJS01021754.1 coordinate 28,002, forward strand.
TAGAGCTGTACTGGTCACAGCACCACCGTCCGTGGGGCAGTGGATTAAGGCTGATTGCATATTTAATCCTTTGGTCATAGCTTCTTTTTCTATAGCCACTTATAACTGGAAAAGGCTGTCTTTATTTTACTTCCCCAGTGCATGCCCATTATACAGTTGTCATTGACCCTCTGCCTAGTAAATTTGTCTTTGCTTTTCAGAATGGAACAAAATGAATGTGAATGCCCTTGTGAGTGCCCCCTAGAGGTCAATGAGTGCACTGGCAACCTCACCAATGCAGAGAACCGGTAAAAAGTGTGTGTGAGTGTGCGTGTGTGTGTGTGTGTGTGTGTGTGTTACACAGATACATACATATGCACATTTTACAAAATACTATGCAGTCTTTTATAGATTTGGTTTGAGTTGGGGTATACCAATGTGATTTTTTCTAATGGTGAACCTACTCAGTGAGCCAGATTTCAAATGATGCCGGCTCTGATGTTTAAACTCAAATGCTGTAAAAATGTCAAGTATATGTGCTATGTACAAAAAATAATAGGTATTTACTAAGTGCCTACCATGCATCAGGTACTTTATGTACATGGGGATTGAACCCAGGGGCGTTCTACCTCCGTGCTACACCCCCGGCCCTATTTTTTTATACTTTATTTTGAAACCGGGTCTCACGAAGTTGCAGAGGGCCTAACTAAGTAGAGAGAGAGACAGGGAGAGAGAGAGAGAGAGAGCTGAGGCTGGCCACGAACCCGGATCCTCCGGTCTCCGCCTCCCAAAGTACTGGGATTACAAGCGTGCGCCACCACGCCCAGCTTAACATTCAGTTTTGATTTTGTATTTTCCTGTTGTGTTGAATGTTTATGCGCTTGTTGAATGTTTATGAAGCTCAGTGTAGTTAAGTAACTAAGGTTACACTAAGTGGCAAAGCCAGAATTCAAACTCAGATGTGTCTGAACACTGTCAAGGATCGGGGGCACGATGAGCTTGGAATGTGGGTGGCACAGGTCCTAACCTCCAGACATGCTTCCTGCACAGAAACCCAAGCTGTGAGGTCCATCAAGAGCCGGTGACATACACAGCTATCGATCCTGGCCTGCAGGATTCCCTTCACCAGTGTGTCAACAGCAGGTGCAGCCAGAGGATGGAGAGTGGGTAAGCAGCCCTGGTGCAGAATGGAGACTCCCAGCCTTGTGGAGCTTTTCCAAAGCTAATATTTATTCCCATGCTTGATGCTCTAGAAAATATAGTAGTTTTTCAAATCCGAACTGGATTTGCATAAGCCTTTGGTCCACCAGATTAAATGTTGCCCAGTTTCCCCTTGTTACAGCTATTTGGCATTTTACCATTGGCCAGCAGCCTCAACTGTGGATGGGAAAGTTTTTCTTGAAATAAGCGAAGTGTGAGGGGACATGATATGAAGAAGCAAGACAAGGGAGCAAATCCATGGGATCCAGAAACAGAGTCCAGCCAGCAAGGCGCTGGGTGATATTCTGAAGTACATTGATTTTCCTTCTTAGAAAGCAGGTCTGCTCCATGCCAGTTTGGGGAACTAAAAAAACTCCATGTCCCCTGCTCCATCTGCAGTCCCCCTCAGGGTGTTTGGACTAGAGATCAGGGGACTAGTCGCTGCAGTAGACTAGGGGAGGGATATGTGTGATTAGTTCATTATAGCCGGTTGCCATTTGGTTAAGCAGAATGAGTGTCCAGAGGGGTCCCCAACCCTACATTTAGTGAAACGATAGCCAAGGAAGGTCTGCCATCAGACTGATTAAGTAGAATGTTAGGCAGTCGCCCCATCAATCAGGTTTGGGAAACACTGATACGCATGTCTTCTCATAAGAGAGTCATTAGACACGTAATAAATTAAAGGCTCTAAGAAATCGGCAGTTAGGAGGTCGTTTTAAGTGGCCTAGTATTTCCTAAATTTATTTGACTATTTCCTTCCTTGTTTTTTTTTTAATAATGACCACACACATGGATGTTAGAACAAAATTGAACAAACCTTGGGGTCAATTCTATTTGGTCTTTTAAGAGGATTTTGAATAACCCTACATTAATTTGTGATGTGTGGGTGTCATAATTTAATTAACAGAGAGCAGTTTTATTTCTCTCATTTCCAAGTAGTTGAGAGGCATAAAACAGCTATCCCCAGGCAGACTATTGCCATCCCCATTTTATAAGGAAAGGAAACTAAAGGGCAAGTTGTTGGAAGCCCTGTTAAACAGCAGAGCTCTGAAGATTGTCGGATGCCCCGGCTGTGTGTCCTCCACCCACGCAGCTTTCTGGAACACAAAGCCTCATCTCTCTTGCAGGGACTGTTTTGGTGTGCTGGATTGTGAATGGTGCGTGGTGGACAGTGATGGGAAGACTCACCTGGACAAATCCTACTGTGCACCCCAGAAAGAATGCTTCGGGGGGATCGTGGGAGCCAAAAGCCCCTACGTTGATGACATGGGAGCAATCGGTATGTTTATGGGAGACCCAGTAGTCTTTAGTTACAGATAATTACATTCAGAGCTGGCTAGATATTCTTTTCAGAGGCAATGAACAGTCATATGACCTGCCAAATTTTGCAAGCCTGGAATTCATTCCCATAAAGCTTGTTCTGAGAAATACAGGCCTGATTTCTGCACGGCTGAACTCCGGAGTCTGTGTGAATATGTGTCCCAGCTGTCAGAAGCTCAGGGCCAGTGATGTGCGGAGTGGCCACTGCATATCTATTTCTTATGCAGCCCCCCCCCTTCCCTTTCCCTTGCAACTTTTACGCAGCAGAAGTCTTACAGCTGCAAGTCAGTATTTAGGGGGTCAGCAGGGCTGCATAGCAGCTTAGGGTGGGGGACAGAACACCATAAGGAGGAAAGCCCCCGGAATCAGGTTCCAGGACCTTGAACATACATACCATCAAGGATACTATATCCCTCATTAGATTTTTTTCAGTGTCTTTTTGGAATTAGCACCAAATCCTAATTCTTAGCTGGGAAGTGAGTCAAATATTTAAAGCTTTAATTACAAGAGAGAGTCCTTGACTTACGATGATGTTACATTCTAAGTCAAAAAGCATTGCCGGGCGTGGTGGTGCACGCTTGTAATCCCAGTACTTTGGGAAGCGGAGACCGGAGGATCCGGGTTCGCGGCCAGCCTCAGCTCTCTCTCTCTCTCTCTCTCTCTCTCTCTCTCTCTCTCTCCACCTAGTGAGGCCCTCC
>PVJS01021755.1:0-31214 GCA_004027185.1 Glis glis
GAGAGAGAGAGAGACAGGGAGAGAGAGAGAGAGAGAGAGAGCGAGCGAGCTGAGGCTGGTCGCGAACCTGGGTCCTCTGGTCTCCGCCTCCCAAAGTACTGGGTTTACAAGCATGTGCCACCACGCCCGGCTCAAAACTTATTCTTCACAAAAATTTTTATAATAATGTTTTTACTTTCTCTGAGCACTGTTTATTTATATGCATATAATTGCAGGTATAGGTATATTCCTATTAAGATGCACAGCAAAAATATTGATTGTGATAAAAAGAATTGTAAATATTTAACAGAATCTAAGGTGTGACATTGTAGGATAAGTCATTATTTCATGAGCTAAAAAATGCTGCCAAATAAAAGAAAAAATGGGCTGGAGCTGTAGTTCAGTGGTACAGTGCTTGCTTGGCATACATGAGGCCCTGTGTGCACTGCAAAACAACACAATGCTTTCTTATCACTTATCATTTTTATTATACTTATTGAATATTATATAATTCATATTTTTATATAATTTGGAAATTTATGCTTTAAAATATTAATTTACTATATGGCTAGAAGAAATAGGATAATAAGTAAAGCATTTTGAAAACTAGTAAATTTCTAGATGTTATCTTAGTAAAATGAAGCTACAAAATATCAACAATAGTAAAATGGGCTGCCATAGTTTTAGTTCAAGTATTTTAAGCCATTTAAACAATCAGTCTGTCAAGCACAATTAATACTCTATGGTCAAATGTAAACTTTCTGAAAAGCTTTCTAGTATTAATAGCTATAGTTCTATGATATAGGAATTATTCTGATATATTTCAAGAGGCTTTATAGCTCTGTGATTTACTTACCTAGGAAGGTATTGATGAGAACAATTTTATTGGCATGTATTACCATAGAAGAGGGTATAAGGTCAATGTAGGTTTGGTAACTCAGATTTCCAAAATTTGGACATGACATTTTCATGAAAATGGTCCACAGATACACAAAAAAGCAAATTACAATGTTTCTTGATTCAAGGGCAGGTATATTTATTTTAAGATAATATAAGAATGTAAGGTTGCTTTTCAATTGTAATTTATAACAAGAACAGTTAATTGAATTTTAAGTTAAATGAATTTATTATGTCATGATTCTGAGAAGTACATTAAGCCATTTGTCACATAGGCTTTCCATAAAAAGTATAATACTAAAATTTTATGTATAGCTTAATCTTTGCAAAGAATAGTTTGTAGAAGGCAATACTGAAAATAAGAGCATTCGTGTCTTTAGTATATTTTAAAAACATTTTAAAATATTTAAATTGATGTAAACAACAGTCCAGTGAGATATTTTTACCTCCCATTTTATAGATAATACATTTCAAGAGTCATATTATGAAGGGAGTAACTGTAATTCACTATCTCTTTTCATTATAATAGATCAGAATATTTTATTTATTCCCATTTTAACATGATGTTGCAGCCTTTTAAACAGATATTCATCTACTCATTCTGATGATCAAAAAGAATAATAATTATGTATGTAGTATAATTAGCAAAACCCTGTTTCCATATAAAAAATAAAATTGGTTCTGGGGGGTAGCTCAAAGGTAGAATGCCTCTGGATTCAACCCCCAGCACCACACACACACAGAGAAAAGATTTTAAGTGGGATAATTCAGTTTTATAAGATTTTCCATGTATGTAAACTAGTATAACTTATAGCCAAAGAGTCAAAGATTAAATTTCAGTTATTTTAGATATCAAATAATATGGAGAACATTCAATGTAAAATACAATAGATCTGGGGCACGATAAATGAGTAGGTTGACATCTCTATGTAGTCGATCAATTGACTCAACCTTCAAAACAAGTAAAATTATATGATGTTCTTAAACTTATGAATATATATATATATATGCTTATATATATATATATTTTTTTTTGCGGTACTGAGGATTGAACCCAGGGGTCTTCTACCTCCAAGCTACACCCCAGCCCTATTTTTTTTATTTTTTATTTTGAAACAGGGTCTCACTAAGTAGCTGAGGCTGGCCGTGAACCCGGATCCTTTGGTCTCAGCCTCCCAAGTACTGGGATTACAAGTGTGCATCACCATACCTGGCTTGAATCTATATTTTTATATTGGTGTAATAAATAATATCAGATAAAGAATGTAGAATGTCTAACAAACAGAAAATCAATGCTAATAGTAACATTTTCTTGTAAATAACATTACTCTCATAAATAAACTGATACAGATCAATTTCACATTTAATAACTTAAAAACCAAAGACAGTGTTTTCTATTTTCATATGGAAAAGCAAGATAATAGTTGGAGTGTGTATAACTTACATTAAATATATCAGGAAGATAAATGATCTTATCTTCCACATGCAATAAATAAATGTGTTAAACTCATTGCACTATTTTTGTGTAATATTCTTGAATAAACTAAATACTTTAATTAAATAGATTTCTAAATACTATCAAATTATTTCTCTGTGATGTGAAAATCTAATTTTGTGATTTTTCAATAGAAAGTTTACTTTCCCTTAAGACATACTATTCTGAAATAATGAATTATATTTAAATTATTCATTATCACTGGTATCACTTTTGCATGTGGTCCTTTCACAAGAAATATATTATCTTCTACCTAAATGTACATCAATCTTCAAGATCATTTTAGATTAGTCGTTTACAACAGTTTGAAGCTATAGACATATATTAACAATATGCAATAAGTTACAGAGCTATACCGTACTATTTTTACTAGTGTTTTTAACATAATTATACTCCCTGCACTCAGGAGAGGCACTGTTTAAAACTATAATGACAGTGACTACTATTACAATACCTGCCCCTGCTTCCAACCATCACTATATAACCTTTATTTTTTTTAGAAAACAAAATCTACATTTAAAATTTCTTTCTGTATACATAAAAGAATAACAGACATTCTGTTGGCTTTGGTAAGTGAACAACAACAAGAAACTTTACACAAGTCAAACAATATATGCTACTTAAGTACTTTTAGAAATTAAAAGTACAATGTAAATCATCATTATTATTTATTAGTTTGATTTCAACTTGTTTTCCAAGATAATTTCAATATAATTAAAAACCTGGTAAATAGTAGGGATTCATTTATAATTCCCTAGAATCTGAAGCAACAGTCACTTTCTGAAAATAAGTTCACAGTCCAAAACCAAAGAAAATGTGTTCTCCATTTTTAGGTGATCTACATTCTATGAATTATAAATTATTTTGAAATGAGGCAAATTTCTAATAAATAAATAAAAAATACTTAAGATACATCATTATATAATTGCTAGAAGTATCTATATACTTCTGAAGGGAATGAAAAAGTGCAGAGTTCAGTAAATCAAGGCAAAAGATCAACTTGATTATATATAACATTTGTAATAAGAAGATGCATTTTATCTGCTTCATGCTGAAGAATTCAGTTCAAGAAAAAAATATAAACTTCATGGCATTTCACCTTTTGCTTCATTTTCTACATGTTCTCATCTCAGACCTGCTTCCACTTTCAGAAATTTTTGCTTCTTGCATTTGTCACATAGATAGTAATCCATTAAACTTTGCTTTAGGAGTATCTAATTAAAAAAACACAGTAATACAAAAGCAATATTGATTTAGGATACAACTTAGAGGTGATGGCATTGATCAAAATTCTTATGAAACAGTAAGGTAACTCAATAAAAAACATCTCACAGAAAACATAAGAAACAAAGACTTAATCACAAAAAATTCCTTTAATTTAGAAGTTAATGTTTTATTAGAAACTTCTCTAATCTTAGTCTTAGAAAGATCTAGAAAATGACTTTGGTTCTATGTACTAATATGTACAATCAGTGTCAGTGTGATACTATTGGTGGGGAACACTACCTATCATAGATGTATAAATGGTAAGATCCTACTTTTTAAGTTGTTTTTCTTTCTCCTTTTGTGGTACTAGGTATTGAACTCAGGGCCTCACGCATGCTAGACAAGTGCTCTACCACTGAGATACATCCCCAGCCCCAAGATAGAACTTATTAAAAAAATGTTTTAAGTCCTCAAAGGGTAAAGTTCCTTAAAATAGAGGGTAGGAAGGCATTACTTCTTCTGTGAGTTCAACCACAAGTTACCACCTTAGATTTATCTAAGGCTTATTTAAATAAGCCTACTTGCCTCTAAACATTTTAGACCAGTATTTCCCAAAGTGGATTCCATAAAACACTAAGATCTCAAAGCTACTTTGCAAAATGATTACTGCAGTTTCCTTTAAGCCAGACAAAATGCACAGTAGCATATTAAGATCCTGTACATTCTATGGGGAAGGAATCTATTAGCCATTTTTATTCTACTTCTCAAATTTGATTAAACAACTTTTTTTTTCTTTTTAGAAAAATATGCATTGATATCCTGAAGAACTACCTTAGGAAATACTGCTATAGACCTATATAAATGCTTCAAGCTTGAAAACAGCAAGAAATATATATATGAATAGACCTATACTCATTTATTAGTAAACAATAAAACCCTTATATTGTGGATATCTAATCAGAACCCACAGTTGACCAAAATTCTCTAACTACAGTAGACTTTTAAGAGTAAAAAAGAAACACAAACCCTTTATTTTAGAGATTAGCAACAAGGTTGAGATATTTCTCTGGGTTAATAGAAATGGAACAGATATCCTGTATCTTCCTTACTTATTGCAATCTATGGTGATAGTGCAAATAATAAATAGGAGCCAGGCATGGTGGTGTATGCCTGTAATCCCAGTACTTGGGAGGCTGAGACAGGAGGATTCCAAGTTTCAGGCCAGCCTCAGCAACTAGCGAGACCCTCAGGAATTGAGCAAGACCCTGTTTCAAAATAAAATAGGGCTGGGGTGTAGCTCAGAGATAGAATTCCCCTGGGGTTAAATCCCTAGTACCACAAATAATAATAATAATAATAATAATAATAATAATAGTGATGGTTTGGCATCATAAAAAATGAAGCTTAAAATCCTAGTTTGTTACTTCCCACCAAATTATCCTGGGCAGGTTACTTGTTAACCCTGATTTTCTCTGGTGTTAAACAGGGTATCTATCTGAGAGTACTGAATGAGATGCTACATGTGGAAGAACACTTAGTGTAGTACCAGACACTTGAAGTAATTCTAAAAATTTAGTTGTTATTTTGTAGCAAAGATTAAGAATCATGCCCCCTCAAATAGGTGCTAATGATCCTAGATTATAAAAGTAATCAGGTGCTAATGATCCTAGGTTAAAAAAGTAAAATGTAGATTCATTATTGTTGTATCTGCTTGGATATAAAACTACGAGTTACAAGTTTAACATAAAATTTTAAAAATAAAGAGATTTTAATGACCTAAAATAAATTATACATTATAATTGCATTTCTTTCAGCTATTTTCCTTTTTTGTGGTGCTGGGGGTCTAATCTAGGGTCTCACATATGTTGTACATGTGATCTACCACTGAGAGACACCGCTAGCCCTTTTAAAGTTCTTTTCTTTTTTTTTTGGCACTGGGGATTGAACCCAGGGGCACTCTACCTCTGAGCTACACCCCCAGCCCTATGTTTTATTCTTTATTTTGAAACAGGGTCTCACTAAGTTGCGGAGGCCTCACTAAGTAGCTGAGGCTGGCTGTGAACCGGGATCCTCCTGTCTCAGCCTCCCAAGTGCTGGGATTACAAGTGTGTGCCACCATGTCCGGCCTAAAGTTATTTTCTAAGTGTCATAACAGAAAAATAATGACTTCCATTTTGTCATTGAACAAATTAGACAAACAGAAGCTAACATACTTATCTGCTGTGAAGTTCTTTTTTCAGGCAGGATTTGAAAGTAGTATACTTCTGGACTGCTTTGTAACCCTGTGTAACAGAGGATCAAATGTGTTCAAATACACAAAGACAAATACAGCAAGACTGAACGTCTGTGTAGAATCTAAAAATGTCAGACTTATACAAGTTGAGTGGAATGGTGGTTGCCAGATGCTAGGAGTACTGGGGGGATGGGAAGAAGCTTACCAAAGGGCACAAAGTTCCAGTTAGACAGGAGGAATACTTCAAGATCAATTGCACAGAAAGTTGACCATAGTTAATAATTAGATATTGTATATTTCAAAATTGCTTTAAAATAGATTTAAAATGTTCCAACTTCAAAAAATAGGAATGTGAGGTGACTGATATACTAACTTGCTATGATTACTCTTTAATATATATATATTTTTAATATATATATCATATATATATATATTTTTAATATATATATATCATATATATGATATATATATCAAAAAACCACATTGTACCCCATAAATATATACAATTAGTATTTTTCAATTAAGGATAAAATTTTTAAGCCATGTGTGGTGGCACACATTTGTAGTCCCAATACTTGAAAGACTGAGACAGGAAGATAGCAGGTTGGAAGTCAGCCTCAGCAACTTAATAAGACCGTTGGAAACTTAGCAAGAACCTCTTTGAAAAGAAAAAAAATTAAAAGGATGGATGGGGGTTTAGCTTGGCAGGAAAATAGCCCTGGGCTCAATCCTCAGTACCAAAAAACCAAAAATAATAAAAATAAAAATTAAAAAAATATGTAAATGTAAACAAAATGCTATGGGAGGCCACAGAAATGCAATACATACATACAAACTAAAACATATAATGGAGAAATACAGTGACAAATATTTATAGAATAGTTTATATTCACGATCTTGCTACACTAAAATTTTGCAGGAAAAGAAAATTTCAATTTCCTTTCAGAATTTGTGGCATCATCTAAAATGTTAACAACCACTAGGTGGCAGTTAAGTACACAGGATCTTTACCAAGAGTGCTTGGATTTAAAGTCATCACAAATCTTTTCAAACATATGGTCTAGCAATCTCACTATTATGTATGAGGAGGGGTGAGTAGTGGGGTGGGACCCGAAGGGAAGCACACCAAGACTTGTGTGCACGTTTGTTAAATTCTATAATAATCAAATTATGTAAATTTTAATAACACAAAATTACAAGGTACTGATAAAAGTACATATGTACAAAAATTGTCTAAAATGAATCTTGATTTTTTTAATTTATAGAGGGAAGAGTCAATATTTTTAGCTGTTAATTTTAATAGAAACTTTTTTCTTTTCCTCTTTGTGGCACATCCCAAATATGTTAGATGTATAAACATTTATCAGTTTTGGTATATTTCAAGCTCTGAAGATGATTCTTAGAAAAAAAAATCATTGAATTTCTATTTAGTATGTCAACAGAAAAAATAATTAAAATAAAAAATCATTTTGAATTTATTTCCATATAAACAATGATGAATATGTAGAGTAAATGTTTCTCACATAAAATGAGAAATAGTGGTATTTCCTTGTAAACGAACAGGTCTGAAAAGCCAATGTGCAAACTGGATTTTCAAAAATATTGGCAATACTCCCTCCCCCGAATTGGAATAAAGACATTAAACTAGCCAGGCGTGGTGGCGCATGCCTGTAATCCCAGTACTTGGGAGGCTGGGACAGGAGGATCACAGGTTCACTGCCAGCCTCAGCAATGTAGTGAGACTCTCAACAATCTAGCGAGACTCTGTTTCAAAACAAAAAATAAAAAAGGGCTGGGGTTGTAGCTTGGAGGTAGGAGGTAGAATGCCCTGGGTTTAATCCCAGTACTACATGCACACATACACAAAACACATTAAACTAATGGAATATGAGGAAAAAAAAACCCTAATGGAATATGAAAATAAATTGAAAGTAGGTAGTGCCTATGATTTTTCTTTCCAAATAAAGCATTTAATGCTTATATTCTTAAAAATTTATGTGACTTCTAAACCCACATATTTTAAAAAGCATAATAATATGCTTGAAATTTTTAGGTTTACCCGAAATCCTCTATGGAGTCTGTCTTTCATAATTCCAATGAATTCTTTATAACTTAATTGATCATCTTTGTCAACATCAAAAATCTTGAAGACGGTATTCACTAAATGTGGTGAAAGTTTGAGTCCAGTAGCTACATAGACAGCACGTTTAAATTCATCTAGAGAAATGTCACATAAAAAAGAAAAAGAGACCATTAAAAGATTTTTTTCGTATGTATTAATTACTAGAAAGGTAGTAAAATAAGTTTTTTCTAAAAATGGTTTATACTCTTGTATATATAACACATGAATTTTCATTAATCGTATTGTATTTTGGGGAATCAGAAGACATTTTGTGGTTTTAATGAAAAAGCAAGAAGCAACTGTCTTTTAGGTTAATAAAGCATTGATAATAATGAGCATCTACTACCAGTGACAGATACTTTAGACATTATTAAGATAAACAAGTTATCAGGAAACAGTACAGATAGGAGATAAGAGACTTGCCCAAATACCCATCACACAAGACCATACAAAAAGTATCAACAAAGTTTTTGCTTTGAGAATTTGGAGCTAAGTGATCTGGAAAGTGTGATTTTTGAACTTAAAGACAGATAATTTCAGCTTGTGGAGATGAGAGATGTGGCAGAAGAGATGGCTTGAATGAAAAAAGGCATGGGGGAGGGGAGAGCTTAACAGAAAACAGTGAGCAGTCTGGTGTGCATTGAGCAGAGGGGACAGAAAGGATCTAGAGAAGCTCTGCATGGACTTTGAGGTGAAGAACCTAGATGTTCTTTACTAGGCAATTTGGAAACTTCTAAGAGTTTTCCATAGCAGGTGTATAATGGAAAGGTTAATTTATATTTTAGAAAGATTCTTTGGTGAGCTTGTCTAGGAAACAACAGAAAGGAAAGTAACTGGTGGCAGGAATGTCACTTAGGTGACTAATATAAAAGCCCTTTTAAGAAGTAAAAACCCCAATTAAATGGCAGTAGTAACAAAAGAAAAGAAAAAATTGGATATAGTCTTAGCACTTGCAAAAGTGACACAATTTTTTCCATTTCCCAATTCCACAAAGTAGAAGAACAACTTTCTATTGTAAATCAAGTATACTGATATTGGTGTGTATGGTATTGGGGATTAAAACCTGGGCATTCTACCACTGAGCTACACCCCCAGAACTTTTTATTTTTTATTTTGAAACAGGGTCTCATTAAGTTACCACATACTTGAACCTTTAGTCCTCCTGTCTCAGCCTCCCAAGTACTGGGATTACAGGCATGCCACCTTGCCCAGCTTCATATTGACTTTTTAAAAAGGCTGGCTCATCATGGTAGTAAAGGTTGGTCTTATAAAAGCATGGATTCCAAAAGTTTTGGTTTTAAAACACTAAAATAGGTTGAGAAGATGACATATTTGAACATCTAGAGAAAGGATGAAATATGAAACTTTTTCAAGCTTCTCTTATTCAATGAATAAATGGATAAGGCCATATAATGGATTAAATATCTATGGGACCAGTACACAGTACGTAACTTAATGAGACCCTGTTTTAGAACAAAAAATAAAATAGGGCTGGAGGTACAGCTCAGCGGTAGCTCTGGGTTCAATCTCCAGTAACCCCCCACAATAAAATCTATGGGTGTTGGTTTTGTTTGGTTTGGTGCTGAGGGGCTGAAACCAGGGCCTCACTGATCCATATCTCTATCTCCTCTGTTTTTGAGAAAGAGAGAATTATCAGCAGCACTTATTTATGGGCTGTAGTTTGACTTCTCCCTAGAATTTAGTAGTTAAAAAAAATTTCAAGTTTTTAAGCAAGCAGGGATTAAATCAGTAAAATAAATACCACCCTATGAGGATGTCTAAGGTGTGACCAGCTGGCTCTTCTACAGGCAGATACATGTCTCTGAAAGTTATCAAGTAGCCATAAGGTTTCTTCTTTTTAAATTTTTTCTAAACATCATTTATTTTCCCATTATGAAATTAAGAGCAGAAATAAATTCAATAAAAAAATTTAGCTCATTTACCCTAAACTTTGCTTAAATTTAAGTGTCAGAACCAAATTCCCACTGGAAGTATAAACCAGACTTTTAGGCAAGCTGATGGGTGATACCACATATCTAATTAACTCGTTGCCAAAGTCTCTAGAAACAATGTAGGATTATTTTTTGCTTTAGATTTTTGAAAGATGATTGCTTACCTTGTCCTATTGAACGACTTGCAAAGTTATACATATTAAGGGCTATTGCAAAGTCTTCTAGGTTGTTCAGAAATTGAAAAAATGACCTGAACTCATCAAAGGTGATGCCCTAATTTGGGAAAATAAATATAAACAGAATTAGCATTACCAGATTTATTAAAATAAGTATCTACACTTAAAAGAAGTCAACAGATTGGCCTCTTCTCGAAGGTTATGTGCATAAACTGCCATTACTACCACTGACATTACTTCAATTAAATAGGACAGTTACTCGAAATAAGTATAATGTATCTGAGAATAAAAATGTGGACACCAGTAGATGAATTTTAGTTAAGATGTTCTCCTGAAAAAAATTAACACAAATGAAAAAGCCAACAGAGAAAAGAGCAGAGGGGCAAGAGCTGAGGATTAACAAACTCTGACTTTTATACAGGGCTAAAAGAGGAAGGAGCACTAAAAAGACAGTGCTGGAAAGCTAGGGAAAGAACTAGAGGAGTCTGTTTTCTTATAAGCTAACTACTATTAAATCATTTATTCCTAAAATACCCAATTTTTAAATTACATTATTTCCACTTCAATTACAACCCCTCTTTTACTTGTCCATGAGAATCCTTACTGTCTTTTCACACTTTTTATTCTCTTTCCCTTACAATTCAATTATGGCCACTCCAATCCTGAATCCTACTTTGTGACCTGATCCTGCTTGCCATGTTTTCAAGAGAGGGCAATTAGAATCAGGTGGGGAGATTGCACTAGAAGGATTTCTTGATGGGGACAGCTTGTTGCCAGGGAAACTGATGACTGATCTGGTTCTGTACCAGTTTACACTGCAACCAGCTGCCACAGGGACAGTCTCTTTTAGGATGACAAGTTACTGCTAGATCAAGTAAAAAACAGGAAGATGGGATATTTTTAAGCAAAGGGTGAGCAAAAATACCAATACTTTTCAGGAGAATAAATTTAAGAAACAAATCAAAGAATGACAGACTATGATGTTCAACATAGGAACCTCTAGATTTTTCAAAATATGTTTGTCAATGTTTGGAAAGACAGGTCAAATTCAAAAAACAGATGATAATTCTTTTGTATAGGTTAAATACTTTGTGTTTAAAAATATCAAACTGCAAAAAAAAAAAACCAAAAACCCCAGCAGAACATTTCTTTTAAAGGAGATAATTTGAAGTGATCATCCCTAACAGCAGTAAGGCTCGTAAAGTCTGGAGGAGGGGCAGAGTAAAAGGGTGTGGCCATTCCTTCCCCTTCTCATCCTCAGGACTACTACTGTAATGATCCACTGGGGCTTAAGTGGAATGTATCCACTGAATGCATCTATGAACTGAGATAAGATTAAAATAAGTAGTTTGCATACTAACAAAAATAAAACAATGATAATAATCGAAAGCTTAAAGTATCAAAAATACATACACTAAAAGTACAGAAATAAACTCAAATATCTGTAGTCACTTGGCAACAAGGGTACCAATACTATTTATCAGGGAAAGAACTGTCTCTTCAGCACATAGGGCTGGGACAACCAGATATCCATATGCAAAAGAAATAAGTCAAACTCTTACTTCACACCATTTAAACAAATTAACCTAAAATTGATCAAATACCTAAACTTAATAACTAAAACTATGAAACTCATACAAACCCCTCCCCCAGACAAAACTTCATGACCTATGAATTGGCAATAACTTTTTAAATATGACACTAAAACAGAAGAAACAAAAGAAAAACAGATTAACTGGACTTTCTCAAAATTAAAAACTTGTGAGCCAGGCGTGGTGGTGCACACTTCTAATCCCAGTACATGGGAGGCTGAGACCAGAGGATCACAGGTTCGGGGCCAACCTCAGCTACTTAGTGAGGCCCTCCGCAACTTAGTGAGACCCTGTTTCAAAATAAAGAATAAAAAATAGGGTTGGGGGTATAGCTTGGAGGTAGAATGCTCCTGGATTCGATCCCCAGTACCGCATCCCCCCAAAAAATCTTGTGACCATCCAAGTATACTATCAAGAAAGTGAAGAGACAACCTACCATGGAATATGAGAAAAAACTTGCAAATATCATATCTGGTAGGGGTCTTGAGTGCAGAATATATAAAGAACTCTCACAAATCAATAACAAAATAAACAACCCAATTAAAAAATAGGCAAAGGAGTTTAACAGACATTTCTCCAAAGACAAAAAAACTCATGGAAAAATGTTAAACATAATTACCGGGGAAATGCAAATCAAAACTACAGTGAGATACCACTTCACACCCACTAGAATGACTAAATTAAAAAGGCAAACAATAACAGGTGTTCATCAGGATGTAGACAAATTAGAAATCTCTTACATTGCTAATGAAATTGTAAAAAAGGTATAGGTACTTTGGAAAACAGTTTGGTAGTTCCTCAAAATATTAAACACAGGATTTCCATGTGATCCAGCTATTTATTCCAAAGTACAAACTCAATTCTCTTAAAAATTAAAAACATATGTTTATATAAAAGGTTGTAATTAAAGTCCATAACAGCCAACCTTGGAGGCAACACAAATGTCCAACAATTGACATTTATTACAATGTGGATGAACTTTGAAGAAGTTATACTAAGTAAAAGAAGGTAGACACAAAAGGCCACACACTATGATTCCACTTAAATGAAAGATCTGTATTAGACAAATTCATAAAGACAGAAATCGGATTGGTGGTTGTGAGAGTCTAATGGGAGGGGAAATAGGCAGTAACTGTTAAATGGGTGCAGTGCTTCTGTTTGGGATGATAAAAAGGTTCTAGAACTAGACAGTGGTGATAGTTGTACAATACCGTGAATGTATTTAGTGCCTCTGAATTTTATACTTTAAAAGGTTAAAATGGAAATTTATGCATATTTTATAATAAAATTGCATATATTCGTTGAAATATATTATTCAGGATGTAAATATATACTTATAGGTGCATTTGGCTGGAATAGTAGGGTCATAAGTTAAAAAAAACTGAGATGGTCAATAAGATATAATTCAATAAAGACAAACCAGCAAAAGTTGTGGCTATCACTCAGCTAGTATAATTACACCGGTTGTTCAGACTGCTAATACAGTTGGTTTGTAGTCATGACAACAGCTGCCAAACAAATGGATATGACTCTCCAATGTGTGTGCTTTTTATCTCTAACATGGTTGAAGCCCTTAATGGAAACAACCCTAAGCTGGGGAAGACTGACAGAAACAATCTAGTCCAAAATTTACAGCAATCGGGGGACTGGTTAATGAAGAAAACAGGTGGCTGAAATTCACTGATAGATAGCTGTGGTGTTTTGGCCTTGAACTACCTTCCACTCTTTTTTGGTGCTGTGGCAGTGGCTTTGGGGAAGGCGGCTAGCATTCCTGCTATGGCTTGCTGGTGTCAGGGCTGACATAGACCTTGTTTCTTCAAATACTATGATGTGTGATTTGGCCTGTCTGGTGGCTCCCTGAGGGACCAGCACAAAGGCTGACTTTTCTTTGGCTCCCTCCCCCTTGGACTGAAGCAGCTTTCCTGGTGACAGCAGCATCTATTGAAAGATTTAAAGACACACACACTCCACACCTACCTGGGACAAGGGATGACAGATGTGACAAATGGCAGGCAGAATTCAAAAGCCTGGGAAGGAGGAGGCTGAAGAATGGTCACTGGGTCAACAAGGGCTCAAAGGGTCATGGTATATTCCTGGGGCACTGAAGTACAATGCACATGCCCAGGACTGGATGCACTTTTAGAAGAGACAGAAGAGGACTCTAGGCTATGATCTCTGGCAGTTCTGTATGAACTGACAAGCAGGAGATGAAGGATAAGAAAGAGTTTCAGGCAGTCTACTTAGTGTTCGAAGTGTACTCCAGCTCAAAGCCAGGCTGCAAAGACTAAGTACTATTGTTTTTCTTTTGGGCTCTAGGCATTTAAGGAAATCTGACAGTTTACTGCCTGAATGCAAAGACTTTAGTGACTACAAACCACAAAATAGTTTGGAAAAATAGTTTATAAAACAGTTTGGAAGCCGGGCGTGGTGGCACACGCTTGTAATCCCAGTACTTGGGAGGCGGAGACTGGAGGATCTGGGTTCCCGGCCAGCCTCAGCTACTTAGTGAGGCTCTCCGCAACTTCGTGAGACCTGGTTTCAAAATAAAGGATAAAAAATAGGGCTGGGGATGTAGCTCGGAGGTAACATGCTCCTGGGTTCAATTCCTGGTACCGCAAAAAAAAAAAACAAAAACAAAAACAAAAACAAAAAAACCAGTTTGGAAAAATCACTAAAGAAATGAATGGCTGTATGGGGAGAATCTCATTTTCATAATTACTCTATGATAATACTCAAAAGTCCAATTTTTAGTAAAAAATTACAAGGCATGCAAAGAAACAGGAAAATATAGCCCATTCACAGGAAAAAAATAAATCTGCAGAAACTATTCCTGAGGAATCCCAGTCAATGGTTTATTTAAATCAACTGTCTTATATTCAAAAGAGCTGAAGGAAACCACAAAGACCTTTTTAAAAAATCAGGAAAATGACGTATAAACAAAATGAGAATATCAATAAAGAGATAGAAATTATACAAAGGGACCCAAAAAATCCTGGAGATGAAAAGCCAATGGCTTGAAATGAAAAATTCACTAGAGATTCAAGAACAGATGTAAGCAGACAAAAGCAAGGACCAGTATAATTAAGGAAGGACAATTGAAATTATCCAATCTGAGGAAAAGAAAGGAAAAAGAAGAAAAGAAAACAGATGGGGCACCATTAAGAATACCAACATACATTTTATCAGACTTAAAGAAGGAAAAGAAAGATATATGAGCAGAAAGAATATTTGAAGAAATAATGGTAGAAAACTTTTCAAACTCGATGAAAAACAGGAGTCTTCATCCAAGAAGCTGAATGAACTCCAAGTAGACTAAATTCAGAGACCCATAGTAAGACACATTATTATAAAGCTACTGAAAGCCAATGACAAAGAGATTATCTTGCAAGCAGCAGGAGAGAAATGATTCCTGATACAGAAATGATCCTAAATAAGATTAATAGCTGATTTATCATCAAAACCATGGAGACCAGAAGTGAGTGGGATGACACATTTCAAATGCTGGAAGAAGAAAAAATATCTGTCAGTCAAGAATTCTTTATCTGGCAAAATAATCCTTCCAAAATGAAGAAGAAATTAAAACATTCCTAAATAACCAAAAGCCAAGGTAGTTTATTACTAGCAGACCTGCCCTAGAAAAAATGCCAGAGGAAATCCTTCGGGCTGAAAAGAAAGAAAACTAGACAGTAACTCATAGTCATATGGAAAAATAAAGACTCTGGTTAAGGTAAAAGTACATGGGCACCACTTCTCATCTATTACGATAGCTATAATATAAACAAAACATGGATAATAACATATCACCTGACAATTCCAATTATGGGTATATAAACAAAAGAATTAAAAGTGATAAATACACATACACATATATTCTTAGCACCATTCTCACAGCTAAAAGGCAGAAATAGCCACAATGTCTATGGATGAAAGAATGAATAAACGAAGTGTGGCATATACATAACAATAAATTATTATTAGCCAAAGTGAGGAATGAAGTACTGATACATGCTAAAATGTAGATGAACCTCAAAACATATATGTCACATATTGTATGATTCCATTTATAAGAAAAACCTAGAATAGGTAAATTTACTGAGACAAAGTAGAGTGATGGTTGCTAGAGGCTAGGGGGAAAAATAGTAGGAGAAGAACTGCTAAGAGTTACAGGGTTTACTTTAGGTGTAACTAAAATGTTTTGGAATTAGCACTGGGCGTGGTGGCGCACGCTTGTAATCCCAGTACTTTGGGAGGCAGAGACCGGAGGATCCGGGTTCGCAGCCAGCCTCAGCTCTCTCTCTCTCTCTCTCTCTCTTTCCCTGTCTCTCTCTCTCTCCCTGTCTCTCCCTCTCTCTCTCTCTCTCTCTCTCTCTCTCTCTCTCTCCCTAGTGAGGCCCTCCGCAACTTCGTGAGACTCAGTTTCAAAATAAAGTATAAAAAATAGGGCCGGGGGTGTGGCGCGGAGGTAGAACGCCCCTGGGTTCAATCCCTGGTACCACACACACACAAAAAAGTTTTGGAATTAGACTAGGAAGAGTGGAGTTTCCATTAACTGAAACATGGAAGATGGTGTGTGGGACAAGTTTTATAACCATTAATGCTGAGATATCTACTGGATCACCAAGTGGAGAAGCTAAGTAGGCAATATGATGTAAAAGGCTAAAACTCAGAGGAGAAGTTTAAGGTGGAGATACAATCTTGAAGTGTATACACTAATGGTTACTAATCAGTAGTCCTGCTTGCTCCCTGGAATGCGAGATTCACATATCCAACTGCCTGCTTATTGTCTAATAACCCTCTTGATTTTCGGCTAATCCCAAATTTGTAGTCTTGCTTAGCTCAGAAAAGGGCACCACCGTTTCACTTTTTGGGTCAGGTCAGAAACCTAGGAGTTCTTCCTGATTCCTTTTTCCTTCACATTGAGATATAATGCATGAACACATTCTACCAGTTCTTTGTTTTAAATGATCCAATATCTGACCCCTTTTCCCTACTTTTATCCTGGTCAAGTCATGCTTATCTCTTATTTGGACTCTTATAACAGCATCTTAATTTGTTTCCTTCAAAGGTGAGCCAGCTGAAGTTTATTCTGTCATGTAGCAGCCAAGATGATCTTTGAAACATCAATCAGATCATATGTGCTATATGATTGAGATCACATTTGAGTGTTAGACAGTCAATATTTGTTGAATAAATACTTGACTGAACAAACATCATAAAGCAAGTACTCTAAAGCAAGGTTGGCAAATGTTTTCTATAAAGGGCTAGAAAGTATTTCCATTTTTTTGCTGCCTATTTAGGCTCTGTTGCAACCACTCATCTGTCCCAGATAGTGCAGAAGCAGCCACAGACAACACATTAAATGAATGAAAGTCAGTTGTGGCGGTGCACATCTGTAATCCCAGTACTTGGGAGGCTGAGACAGGAGAACTGCAGGTTCAAGGCCAGCCTCAGCAACTTAGTGGGACCTTATTTCAAAATAAAAACATAAAATAGGGCGAAGGGTGTAGCTCAGAGGTAGAATGCCCCTGGGTTCAATACCTAGTACCATTAAAAAAAATGAATGAGTATGGCTATGTTCCAATAAGACTTTATTTACAAAAATGGGAGTTGAGGTAGTTTGATGATCCCTGCTTTAAAATTTAAACACTATTAACAGCTTTCTATCACTCTTAGATATCACTATTAGAATACAATGGAAACTCCTTATCTTGGTCTACAGGGTCCTATAAGACCTGACTGATGTCTCTCTCCCCTCCTCATCACCCCTACTTTTCTGTTTACTTATGAAGTGCCTTTTGGCATTTTCTCAAGTGAACTAAGCTTTTTTCCTCCCCAGGTCATCAGTATTTGCTGTATCTCTACCAGAAATGCTCTTCAAGATCTTTGCATTGCTCATTTCTTCAGGCTCTCCTCAAACACTACCTCTTCAGAAGAGACAGTCCACCTTCTTTTCCAGTCACTGTGATTCTTGGTCTCCTTCATAATATTTATCATTATCTGAAAGTGTAATATTAATTTTTGCTGTTTGTCTCTCCACTAAGATGCATTTCTATGATAGAAAGATTTTACTTATCATTTTATCTTTAGTGGCTATTAGTGGCTAGGATAAATTCTTGTAAGTAGTAGATACTGAGTAAATATCTGCTAGATAAATGAATGAAAATAAAAGTGTTTTATAAATATTAAGCGCTATTCAAATGGTAGTAGTTTGTTTTCCTGTTGGAGAGAAGAAAAACAAAAACAAAAACAAAAAAACAGAGGCGGAAGTAAGGGAAAGACCTAAGTAGAGTGTGATGGAAATACCACTGGCTTAGAAAGTGTCCAAGTAAAAGCCTCAGCTTCCCTTTTTCCAAAAGAAAGATGACAATTCACAGAAGGTTGTTCTGAGAATTAATGAGATAATCTAGAAAAAAAATCACTGAGGATCAATTAATGTTGATACAAATTTTTCCACTTCTGTTGTAATGATTTGTAGTGCTTAAGATATTTCTATCAATTAGACGTTTTTAGAAGCTGAGTTTAACTTAAAATACTTATTTTGAAATAATTTTAGATACAAAAATTAACTGTAAAAACAGTACAAAGAATTCCTATATGCTCTTCATTCCTGAAATTTGGCCTTCTGATTTACAGATTTTGATGATTCCACTTAACAAAAGAAAAAGAAAAAGAAAAAAAAAACTCCAAAGAGTCAAGGCTATAAACAATACTGTACTAGTCTGAGTACTGTAGTTCTAACCCTTTTTTTAGGGAATTATCTATGAGTTGGAAAAATTCAGCTTAACAGGTAAAACAAATATAAGCTTCCCATTAAGAGATAATGTAAACTAATGGCCAAATGCATCAAGTCCTTTTTTTTCCTCATTCTTTAGGGGACCTACAGAATTGTTAACATTGTCACAGTGTATCCATTCCAAACAAAGTCCAACTATTTGCAAGTTTTTCTTAGATAGATTAACCTGATCCTTCTATAAACACACATAGAAGGCAATATACCCAAACATCCCATGCCTGAAGGGGTACTTGTCACACCAGCTCTATTTCGTTGCAATGATGCATTCAGATACCACTAGAGAATGCAACTGCTCAGTAGTGCTGACAACACATTTGTTACAAAACAAAGAGACAACCAGTTGTCCCAGGTTCTTAGCCGTTCGTGCCATCTAAACTCTTTAAAAAGCCTCACTTCAACTGCTGATAAGATCACTCACTCATCAATGGCGGTCTTCAAATGACCTTTTATTAAGGTGTTATAGACATGAATAGAGTGTGACAGAAATGATGTCAATATAAACTGTTTTATATGAAGTGATGTTTATGTACTAGCCAAAGCAGAATTCTCTTGAAAAAATAATATTCTTAACTTGAAGAAAACAATTGATAACAGCCTTAAGGGTTTTTAGCATACCTAAGAAAAATATGGATAGCTAACTAGAATTTAAAATTATTTTAAGAAAATTTAGACAGTGCACTTAGGACACAGAGGAAAAAGAATACACTACACTACATCCAAGATACTTTAATTCACAGAGAAGCAAGAGAACTAACAAAAAGAACAAGGTATTTTAGAGACCTATTAAATTACAAGGTAATACATATAACAAAATAAATATAGGGGATTAGATACCTTTTCTTCAGGTATATTGTAACGCATATTTTCCAAAAATACTGATGTATTTTCCACATTTGTATATCGTAAAAGAATATGAGCAAAATCTTCTTCACTGATAGTATTCATTCCATTAGAGTAGGAAAGGAATTCTATTTCTAGAACTTCTGTTTGGAGATTATCCATGAACCTATGATAAAAATAAAATAAAGGATTAATATGACCAATGATCAAGTTTTCACTATCCTAGAAAAAGTTATGTGTAAATAATTTAATTATATGATGACACAAAAACTTCATAGAATTCTTCTCTGTAAATGGGAAAGAAAAGAGCACAAGTTATGAGAGGCTTTAGCACTCAATGACTTTGGCACATGGGGCAAAACCCAGCATCTCAGGGCTTGAGTTTTCCCATTTGTAAAGAGGGGATAATAAAAGTACTTTGTGGGGAGGTGATGATACTTAAATTGCTTGCTATCATTACTGTGCTTATTGAGTCTTCTGGACATATAGGAAATAATCAATACAGATATGCAGACATTTTTTATCTTTCAGTAACTTCCTGTTATAATTACCAATATAACTACTGATATACTGATACTGATGGAAGTGGACATTTATTATACAGAGTATCTTCATTTAAGATAAAAGTAACAAGTGCTATCTCACAGTAGATGATTTCTAAAGACTCTTTTGACTTAGCATTCTAAAAATTTTCAGTAAAAATTAAGCTCACCTATAAAAATCTTCAAAGTTGAGTTCAGCTCTTCCTTTCTTTCCAAAAAAGTGTACAAGAAGTGTAGTATCTGCTACTAAACTTGTGATATCATCAGCACGCTTAAAAAAAATTACAAATTAAAAGTGGGCTACCATATAAGAAACAACAGAATTTCTCAAAGAATTTTATCAATATATAACTGTCAAGAATACAAAGGTATTAAAATCAGAATGAAAAGCAGAGGCTATATTAATAAATATAATCAGTTAAAATGAAGTTCAAATTTTGAAAACAGAAATTTGAACAAAACTGTTCCTCATCCACCCAAAGTTTTCAACTCATATTATGCATATAGGGTACCTATACTATAAATTATCTAATGTTTAAATTCTTTAGTAATCATCTAAATGTGCTATTTTTATTTAAGTAATTTGGTTTGGATTTTTCCTAATCAACCTGAAAACTTCATTCTTTTAGAATGGTCAAAAGAGGTACATTCTTCACATGTACTGAATATATGGAACTGACATTAAGAATGACCTCACATTTCACAAAACAACTTCCTCTAACCAGAATTCTATCCTATTATATCCAATAATTATGGCATTTATTTATTTTTATTATTTTTGCTGTACTAGGGATAGAACCCAGGGGCATTCTACCTCCAAGCTACACCCCCAGCCCTATTTTTTATTCTCTATTTTGAAACAGGGTCTCACTAAGTTGCAGAGGGCCTCACTAAATAGCTGAGGCTGGCTGTGAACCTGCGATCCTCCTGTCTTAGCCTCCCAAGTACTAGGATTACAAGCATGAGCTGCCACACCTGGCTAATAATGACATTTAAAATAAATACTATATCTTAAAAGAGAAACTATAGTGATAATTTATCTAAGAATTTAGATAATTTATAATTTTTTCAAAGAAAAGTCTTACATAGCTTCTTTTTTTTTGTGGTACTGGGAGTTGAACCCAGAGGCATTCTACTTCTGAGCTACATCCCCAGACCGATTTTATTTCTTATTTGGAAACAGGGTCTCACTAGGTTGCTGAGAGTCTCACTAAATTGCTGAGGCTGTCCTTGAACTTGTGATCCTCCAGTCTCAGCCTCCCAAGTACTAGGATTACAAGCTTGCACCACCATGCCGGCTATTACATAGTTTTTTGAATGGATAAGAAGTTCTAGAGAGTTTTCCTTTTTTTTTTCTTTTCTTTCAACTTTTTATTTTTTTTACTTTCAACTTAATAAACTATGTTTCAGCAAGTGTATTCTTCAAGCTGCCTGATTACAGTACTTATAAAGTTTGGTGGCCTGTGAAAACTACCTTCCTTTTTTCCTTCCTTCCTTCCTTCCTTCCTTCCTTCGGCCATTCTATTTTATAAACTCAGGTACAAAAAACAAATCAAAAAATTCAAATCACTATAACTTTGTTATATACTATCCTAGGAAATATAAGACAACTAAGAGGTAAACAGTATTATCATTTTCTATATTAAAGAAATAGTTACAGATGTCCACTAAAGGTACAGTTGAAATTACTTCTTGGTCAGAATCCTGACAGTACTCCATAATAAGACATAGAAAACAAATACTTCTCTACAAAGGACAAGTGTTCTATGATCCCTGACAAAAAGTCTCATTTTACCCATTTTCCACACAATAAAATTTGAGATTGCTTTGATTTCTAAGAGTCCTCCTCCTAGTCTTTTATGAAGATAACTATTTTACCCTTCAACATTGGTCAGACCTTTATTTCCTTTCTCCTTGGATCAAATATTCTTTTCTTCTAATGGTTAGTATAGAGTAGCGGAGGTTCCATCTTCTACTTTTCCCTCTAACATGCCCCTCTTTTAATCCATTAAACTGTATTTTCTACAGTGCTCTGTTACTT
The DNA here is from genome assembly GCA_004027185.1 of Glis glis. NCBI lineage: Eukaryota > Metazoa > Chordata > Mammalia > Rodentia > Gliridae > Glis > Glis glis. The sequence goes on from PVJS01021755.1 coordinate 21,869, forward strand.
TTATTACTCATGTCTCTCAAAAACTCCAGCATGTAGGGCATCTATACTTTAAATTATCTAAAATTAATTAACTTTTTTTAGTAATCATCTAAATATTCTATTTATATTTAAGTAGTACAGTTTTAGTTTTCCTAGTCAACCTCCAGCATATATCTTCCTTATAATTAGTTTGGAAGATCTCTACTACTAATTCTCAATTTAGTTTGCTGAGAAGTCCTAAGTGCTCTCAGCAGTTGGAATACCTGAGAAGTTCCCTAATACTGTTACCAACTCCTTTGAAGGTCTGCTAGCGGTTTGATCTCATTGCTAGAGGAAAAATAATATAGCTGGATAGTCAAGTGTCACTGTCTTTTAAATATCTTTTGAGAAAGCTGATTACGAATGCTGAAGAATGAGGGTGGTAATACCAGCCTTTCAGCGTTCCACATGTCAGAGGAGACAGTGCAATATGAGTTACTGTGGAAAGGCACTATTTTACCAGTAGCTTTGAGAAGGCAGTCTGTTTTAAGGGAAAGAGGCTAGGAATTTAACAGGAATCCTGGTTCACTGACTTTTTTTGACCTCCCACTTGTTTAATCTGTAAAATGGGAATAATTTTGTCTGTAACAATTTTGAGGGATAAGTTAAAATATGAGTATTAATATAGCACACAAATGTTCTTATTGATAGTCATAGGATGCCAATATCATTAAAAAAGACATTGAATGTTATCCTAGACACACTTTTTAATAATTTAGTATATCTAGCTTAATAAGTTTATCACCCTTGGAACAACTTAAATAGGGGGAAGAACTTTCTCAGAAGACATGCCTAAGTGGAGCATAAGAGTTGAGGCTCTAGACTGTCAACATGAAAAACCAGGATATCTGTGTGGAAGCTAAAGGAATGGGGCAGGGAGAATGGTGGTTTTGAAAAAGTTGCTTACTTCACAAATAAGCAGTAGTGTTGTGAACAAATCAGACTATGAGTTCAAGAGTCAGGTGGCTGGCACTGAATACTAAAACTTCTTGCTATTTAAGTGACCTTGGGGATGTTAATCTCTCTGAGGATATTATTGTCTTCAGGAATAATAATAGTACATATACTAAAAAGTTGTTGTAAGGATTAGATAACATATATAAGGTTTTTTTTAGCACTGTGACTAGCATATTGCAAATGTTCAATTAATGTTAGCTATTCATATTTATTTTTGGCAAATTAATATATTTCAAGAAGAAAAAAGGACTAGACATGACAAAAAGATAATACTGAAATATAGTTTTTTAAAAAAGATTTTTATATGGCACACACTTTTGTTATTGAAAATACATGCTATGTAGATCTGAAAAAATGTCTTAAAAATAAGAGGTTCCAGCAACTCCAAAAGTTAGTGAATTCAGAAAATACAATTAACGAATGTTTTCCTCCAGTGCTGTGATGTCTTTGCCTCAAGACACAGCACACTAAAATGAGAACGCTTTGTATTATACAGCTTTTAAATAATGATCTTATTTAGCTAGTTCTTCTCATGCCCATTGAGCAGAGCAGATCTTTACTTACAGTCTTTCAACATTAAAATCTTATTAGATTCAGGTTGCACTTATCCAGATAATCTGATCCACAGAGGCATAAGTAACAGTTTGAACTGGAGAAAAAAATAAGAAAATGGAAATAGGGAAAACTCCCCCTCCCCCATTTAGTGAAATACAGTACTGGTTGGCGTCACTGAAAACTACACTAGTGTCCTCAGCATCCTAACGGTGTTATATAACTTAAATTATAAGAGAGTTGAGACAAAAATAGAGACTTTATCCCCTTGATTCATATGTTCATTGTTAAAATAAAATGAATTCAGGTGTTTTCATAAAAAAGCCAGAAAAAGTCACAAAAAACTCCATGGGTCATTTACATGAAAAACCATTATCTAATTTTGTTTTGATTAAAAATTATTTAGGTTGGGGTTTGTACAGTGCTTGCTTGACATGCATGAGGACCTGGGTTCAATTCTCAGCACCAAATAAAAATAAATAATCTTAAATGGAACATCTGCCACTTCATACCTAAACATAGGTCAAATTTAAAAGATAATCTAAAAAGTTAATACCTGATGATGATTATGTTGTATTTATGTATCACAGATAGATTAAACATGGGGCAAAGTGCAGTATTTATTTGTTTTGGGTCTTTGAGTAACAATGTAAATATGAATAGCAGAGGATAACAGAAATCCCAACTAAGCTGGGTGCAGTGGTGCTCCAATGTAGCCCCACTACTCAGAAGGCTGAGGCGGGAGGATCATTTGAGCCTAGGAGTTAGAGGCTAGACTGGGCAGCACAGTAAGATCCTATTTCAAAAGAACAAAAAGGAGTTACAACTGATTGCAGTTTTCCTTCTCTAAATATTTGTAGGAATAACTTTTAAAAGTCAAACTTAGCCGGGCGTGGTGGCACACGCTTGTAATCCCAGTACTTGGGAGGCCGAGACCGGAGGATCCAGGTTTGCGGCCAGCCTCAGCTTTCTCTCTCTCTCTCCCTGTCTGTCTGTCTCTCTCTTTCTCTACTTAGTGAGGCCCTCTGCAAATTCGTGAGACCCGGTTTCAAAATAAAGTATAAAAAATAGGGCCTGGGGTGTAGCACGGAGGTAGAATGCCCCTGGGTTCAATCCCCAGTACCGCAAAAAAAAAAAAGTCAAACTTAAAGTTTAAAATTTTAATTTTAATTATAAGAATTCTTAAAAGAAAACATAAAATAATATTTAATCTACAAGACATAGCCCATCCTTTAAAATTAAAATCCCTATTGACAGTGGTATAAAAGTAGGGATAGTAAAAGCAGTTTACCCTAACTGCAACAGTAAGGTACACATCAGTATCAAATTAAAAAACAACAATAAAACTAAAATAGTGTCAGTCAGCTTTTTATTTTCCTCATGCACTGGCAATCTTAAATAATGGCAAAGTAAAATATTCCTCCCTTCCTTGATTGACTGTTCCAACCATACCTCTCCACCTCCCCTACTCCCTGCCTAGGAAATTTAATTGTTTAAATCTAACATAAGAGTCAGCTATCTTTTACTAAATGAAACATTTCAGCATTTTCTGGAACATTATAAACTTTAAGGTTAAAAGATTCAATGAATCCATAGAACTGTATTATTACTTTCAAATTTCTAAAAAGTGACCCTTAAAATAAACACTATTTCTTTTAATTAAGTCAGCAAGTTATATTTCATACAATAAGGAAATTCATTCAACACAATTGTAGGTGACCTTGTAGTCCTTGTTAGCACAGCTGACATATTCAAATATATACTTCATATATAGTAATTATTACTTTACTTTAGAAAATATAGTACATTTTTGGTTTTATCCTTGTGACCCAAAAATGAAATGAGGACTAGATTTATCAAAATGGCAAACTGTACAAGGACCTTGTTGAGGTTTAATTATACCTCTGCCAGGTCTGAAAAGAGTGCTTGACTTGTGTTACGTCTCAGTGTATCCCAATAGCTTCTGGAGACAAGTTCCTCAGCATCTGTTTTAAGTACCTGTAGAAGTTGTAAGAAGCACAACTGAAATCTAAAGAATAGTCACAATTATACACTTTAAATCTCTTTTAACCAACTTTAAAAGAAAAGAAAACACATTAGCTTACCTTTTTTGTTTTCTGCTGCACACAACAGTATTATGTTACACTGCTGGTAAACCCATGGTGCTTTCAAAGGTGAAATGGTATATAACCACTATTTCCAAGTACAATGTGACTTTGTCAAAGAGAATCAAATTCTCCAGTCCCTCTTCCTGCCCTCTACTGAGACATGCATAACTTCTAAGAAAATGTGAAAGAAAAAATTTATTCACCCTGTAATCCCAGCTACTTGGGAGGTTGAGGCAGGACTATCGCAAGTACAAGTTTGAAGCCAGCTTCAGCAATTTAGTGAGATCTTGTCTTGAAATAAAAAAGGGGCTGGGGATATAGCTCAGTGGTAGAACAACCTTGGGGTCAATACCCCCCCAAAATTTATTAACACCTTGTGTGAAATAAATAGTTATGTAGAAGATTTTGGTAATTTTGTAGCAATCTATTAAAATTGTACTTAATTCAAAAATTATATTTGGATATCATACATCTTTTTAATCTACCAAAAGCAAAATAACTTTTCTATACTCTAGAGAAACAAAGTTTAAATCAAGTTAAAACTTGTGAAGAAGAAATATACCTATTTAAGTCAAATGACTTGAAGGTACTGAGGGAGTTAGTTGGTGTGTCTATTGATTAAGAAGTGTTTTAATCTTCCAATGAAAATGTTGAACTGTAAGCCTAACTTGAATCTCTAACAAAAATAAAATCAGTTTCTATCAGGATGAATCGGGGAAGACTGCAGGCTTCTCAGGTGAGGTGATCTTTTGGTTATTGAGAGAAGAAAATGCAGCATGATGTATTTAGGAGTGACAGCCTGACATGAGAACTTTTCTTTCTTTTTCGTTTTTCTGCCTTAATTTTTAAGTCTGGTATCACCAGGGCATGGTGGCATGTGCCCCTTGTCCCAGCTACTCTGGAGGCCATGGCAAGAGGATTACTTGAGCCAAGAAGTTTAATGCCTGCCTGGACAAGATAGTGAGACTCTGTTTCAAATAAATAAATAAATAAATAAATCTGTTATCATTAATAAAATTATAGTATATCTAGGAATTATTTCAGAGATCACCTTCTAATTTTAATTTACTATTATTAATTAGCAAACACTGCCTACTGCTCATGACTTAATAAAATCTTAATATATGTTAAATAGAAGTATTACTATAAGTATAAATGTGGCAACATGACAGAGACTCTATCTGCTCATCACTCCCTTTTACAACTAAATAAGCTTTAACTAAAAAGTTATAAACTAAACAGGTAAAATTATCTAAATATATATATAGATATAGAACTAACACAATTCATTTTCTTTCTTTTTTTGTGGTACTGGGGATTGAACCCAGGGGCATTCTACCTCTGAGCTACACCCCCAGCCCTATTTTTTTTCTTTTATTTTGAAACAGGGTCTCACTAAGTTGCAGAGGGCCTCACTAGCTGAGGTTGGCGGTGAACCTGGATACTCTGGTCTCAGCCTCCCAAGTACCGGGATTATAAGCATGCGCTGCCATGCCTGGCTTCATTTTCTTCTATATAGGTTTGGAATAATCTCAATAGATACTAACTAGATTAAATTCTTATTCTCAAATATTGTCTAAATATTTTGAACATGGATGAATTTTTAATTATAACTCAGAAGGTTAATATGATTTTTAAAAAAGAATTGTGAAACCCACCAAACTACAAAATAAGGCTTACTGTACACTATTACTAGGAGGATAATAGGAATGATTCTTTTTGTGAGTCCATGTCTTTTCCCTACTGACAAAAAATGGTCACCATCACACACACACACACACACACACACACACACACACACACACACAGAGACACATGACATTATAAAATATTTATAACATATATACAGATAAAGTTGGTTTAACAAACCATGTATTTGATGAGCACAGAAAAGAAGCAAATATACTAAAATAGATAATTTCTGAATGGTAGGGTTAGGATGTTATAAGAGTTCTTTTTACTTTCCATATTTTAAAAATGTGGCCGGGCGTGGTGGCGCACACTTGTAATCCCAGTACTTTGGGAGGCGGAGACCGGAGGATCCGGGTTCGTGGCCAGCCTCAGATCTCTCTTTCTCTCTCTCTCTCTCACTGTCTCTCTCTCTCTTGCTCTACTTAGTGAGGCCCTCCGCAACTTCGTGAGACCCGGTTTCAAAATAAAGTATAAAAAATAGGGCCGGGGGTGTAGCGCAGAGGTAGAACGCCCCTGGGTTCAATCCCTGGTACTGCAAAAAAAGTGTATATTTATCAGGATAATATAAACTTTTTAAATTAAAAGATCACATTTAGAATGTAATAGCCTCCTAAGTCTCCTCCTGCAGAAAGCTTTCCCATTTATCATTTAGTTCCCAAGACTAAATTATGCTGGAATAGGACTGAATGGCTATAACTAGAAATATTTTTTGTTTTATCTTATACCATCTTTTAACTTATAAAGTGTCTGAGAGAAGGAACACTATCTTTACAGCAAGTACTGCTGCAGGAAAAAAATAGCTAGTCATGGGGTTTACCTGGCATACTCTTTGATGTCCATATAGTTGTCTCTTCTAGAACCAAAACTTAATTTTTTATCAATAATGGATGATGAAATTAAGTATATTTTCAGAGTATGCAAAAAGAATAGAAAGCTTTCACACTAGAAAAATATCATAGGACATTTAAACTCAGCTTAAAGTAGACATCAAAATAAAAGTAGAATTTAATAACAAGAAATACAAAGCAAATATAAAACCAGAATATGTGCATGGAGACTAAAGAATGACTGAAGGGGAAATACCTAAATATAACTAAGCACTGTCATGATTATGAATCAGGGAACTATGATGATATTTTGGTATGTAAATATAGAACAATTTCCTGAAGTCTCAGTATCTTTGACCTGAGCTTTCAGTCCTCTACTGGAGGATCATATTAAGTGTAAACTTTCAATTAAAAGAGATAAAATAACATATATATAGATCAGAATAACTTAAAAAATGGATGGCAAGGCAAAATAATGTCCTGAATGTACTGTACTCTGTAAGTCTGATAAATTTTTTTGCCTAAGTTCAAAGGCGGTTATTGGCAGAACTCCCTTAAATTTGCAGTTTTGGTTAAGATTTCCCTATGCCTTTTTTGGCTGAGTCGAAGTAGGATCCTATTCAAGATATTCCACGATATCTATGATAGGAAGGAGAGAAGAAAAGAAGGAAAGAAGGGAAGAAGGGAGGGAGGAAAGGAGGAGTAAAGTAAGTTTATAAGAAATTGATTTAGATGGTAATGTATCACTGTGGTAAGCAGAAAAGAGGCTCCCAAAGCTGTCTCTCCAGAGAGGCAAATACCCTACATAAAGTTAGGGTCAGAGATCAGGTCATCTAGGGAGAAAAAGAAATAAATATCCCTTAGAAGCAGACAGCAAACTGTCTTTACTACAGCGGTATTTAAACATACACAAGTAAAAACAAATAAAAATATATATTTTGTGCCTAATATGACAATGGCAAACCTAAAAGCAGCAATCTTAGAATTGTAATTTAAAGTTATGTGGGCTAGCCAGACGTGGTGGCGCACGCTTGTTGTAATCCCAGTACTTGGAAGGCGGAGACCAGCGGATCCGGGTTTGCGGCCAGCCTCAGCGACTTAGTGAGGCCCTCCGCTACTTCGTGAGACCCAGTTTCAAAATAAAGTATAAAAAATAGGGCCGGGGGTGTAACTCGGAGGTAGAACACCCCTGGGTTCAATCCCTGGTACCGCAAAAAAAAAAAAAAAAAGTTATGTGGGCTATAGTTTCCCCCAGGTATGTCACGGGGGGGGGGGGGCGGGGGGGGGACATAAGAAAATCAGATACAATCCTCCTTGGAAGAACATACCTATAACATAGTATTTAAAGAATACCCACAAAGACAGCCCAACAAATATACTCTCACAATACAAAATTACTAAACACAAAATAATATATCCTACCATAAATGAAAGCCAGCAGAAACAACAAACAATGTAACCAGACTTCCAATATCGAGATGGTTAGATATAGAAAGCAAATTAAGTTTAAAGAATCTGAAGCTGGATTTAAAAGGATTATTTGGGGAAAATAGACTATCAGAATTATTAGGCTGATAAAAACAAATGTAACATCTAGAAATGAAAATTTTAATACTGAAATTTAATATCAGATGAGATACAGTTAGAATTAATGAACTGAAAAAGAAATATGAAGAAATCACATAGAATGTAGCATGAAAGATAAAAATATGGCAAATAGAAGAGACACAGAAGAAAAAAATGAGTATTTATGAAAGCTCTAGAAATTAATAACAGAGAAGATAGGTGAATTTTCAAGAATCAGTAGAAGAAAGAATACAATCCTCATATTTTAGAAGTTCAATAAATCTCGAAATAGATAAAAGCAAAACAGAGATACACTGTAGTAAAACTGTAGAAAAATAAAGTTAAAGAAAATTTAAAAGCAGCCAGAAAGAAAACAGATTACCTACAAAAGAAAAATAGTTAGATCCAGAGTTGACTTTTTTCCATTTCAAAAAGAGTAGTCAGAAAATAGTTAAATGATACTATCATTTGCTGAGAAAAGATAAATACCAACCTAGAATGATAAACTTAGTAAAATTAGCTTTCAAAAACAAGGCCAAAATAAAGACATTTTCTTTCTTTTTTTTTGTGGTACTGGGATTGAACTCAGGGGTAGTCTACCTCCAAGCTACACCCCCGACCCTTTTTATTTTTTATTTTGAAACAGGGTCTCACTAAGTTTCAGAGGGCCACACTAAGTTGCTGAGGCTGGCCATGAACCTGCAATCCTCCTGTCTCAGCCTCCCAAGTACTGGGATTTCAAGTGTGCCTCACCACACCCACCTTAAAGACATTTTCAAAGACAGTTTTTTCTTTGTAGGGTACTGTGGATCCAACCCAGGGACCTGGCACATGCTAAGCTATATCCCTAGGTTGTGCTTTTTTTTTTTTAATTCACCAAAAGACTCTCACTGGAGGATATATTCTGTGTGTATAAAACTGTGAGATTTAGGAAAGGATGAGATTAAAGAAGGAATTAATAAGTGAAGATGGGCGTGGTGGCGCACTCTTGTAATCCCAGTACTTGGGAGGCTGAGACAGGAGGATCTGGGTTCGCAGCCAGCCTCAGCTACTTAGTGAGACCCTCCACAACATAGTGAGACCCTGTTTCAAAATAAAGAATTAAAAAATAAGGCTGGGGGTGTAGCTCGGAGGTAGAATGACCCTGGGTTCAATGCTCAGTACCACAAAAAAAAAAAAAAAGTGAAGAATGGCAAATATACAGGTAATCCAAAGTAAACATTTATGGCATATATTTTAAGTCTAATTTGTGGTATTAGAAAAGACTGAGGTGAATACTGTATAACAATTTCAAGTACCCATGCTAAGCAAGAAATAAAAGATATTAAAACAATTTAAGGCTCTATTTTTGAGAAAGAGAGTAAAGATACTGCCTTACCTAAGATTTTAAGTATACTTATTAAAATTTCAAGAACAACACAAAAAATAGAAATACAGTGAATTTTTTCTAAACTTGGAGAAAAAGTAAACTTTAGTTAATTAAAAAGAAGGCAGTAGCCGGGCGTGGTGGCGCACGCTTGTAATCCCAGTACTTTGGGAGGTGGAGACAGGAGGATCTGGGTTCACGGCCAGCCTCAGCGCACGTGCGCTCTCTCTCTCTCTCTCTCTCTCTCTCTCTCTCCCTCT
>PVJS01021756.1:0-31214 GCA_004027185.1 Glis glis
ACTGATCAATGATAACACTGGAAAGTCCCTTATTATAGTTTTCTGGATAGATCATGTCTCTCTGTTTTAAACTACTCATTGGGGAGTGTTAATTAACCATTCCAATTGTTAATTAACAATTCAGTGAGTGAATTTCCACTTAACCTTAAAATTTATAGATTTAAGATTTTACAGATTTCCCAGGAATTATGGAATGATGGGCCTGGGAGAGAGGTCGGCTTAGGAAGTAACAGGCCTAAGAAGTATACCGAACTTCTGAATTAAATTTTTTTTCTTTTTCCTTCTTTTATGTCACTTTTCCACCTATTTTGGAAAATTTCTTCTATCTACCTGAGTCAGATGTGAGATAACAATTTGAACTGAATCTTTACTATGTTTCATGTTTCTCTAATTAGCTTTTAACTTTATTCAGGCTTATTCCTGAACTGAAAGTTTTGTAGCTGCTTGTCTAGTTGGCCTGGCTGTTTTCAATTGTTGTATAAACCACTGTCACCTTAGTTATTAATTCTTTTGGTTTATGAAAAATTATTGAGTGTCTATGGACTCTTACTATTCCATTAAGGTAGTGGGGGTGTTCACTTGGATTTACATTTTTAAAAACTGTTAACTTGTTTTTTATCATTTAAATGATGTATCACATCATCCCTTTTTCAAATAGTTTCAAATAACATCCTCTGTGTCAATTAAACTGTTTGGATATGAAGAGAATCATGTTCATATTTCAAAGATTTTGGCAGCTTTTGTAGAATCCATATTTCTATCAAAATGTGGATTCACTCAGTGCTTTCTTTTTACAATTTCAATTATTTTACTGAAAAGTAAGTATTAATACTCTTCCTTTTTGTGAAGATGCACAAAATAATTTTGTCTTTATTAGTCAGCATCACTTTAATTTCTGTTTTGAGTACTTTGGAAACCCATAGGAAGCTGTCTGTCTAAGTCAAGGCTAATTTTTTGGGGGATGTCTCTATTATGGAGCTGAGTAAGGGTTCCCTCCACAGTCCTGTGTTTTCTTTCAGGTATCTTACTTTCTTCTTTTTTTTTTTCTTGCGGTACCAGGGATTGAACCCAGGGGCGTTCTACCTCCACGCTACACCCCCAGCCTATTTTTTATATTTTATTTTGAAACCGGGTCTTACGAAGTTGCGGAGGGCCTCACTAAGTAGAGAGAGAGAGAGAGAGAGAGAGAGAGAGAGAGCTGAGTCTGGCTGCGAACCTGGATCCTCCGGTCTCTGCCTCCCAAATTACTGGGATTGCAATTGTGCGCCACCACGCCCGGCTCTTACTTTCTTCTTTATTCCACTCTAAAACCAAACTGGCAATTGAATGTTTTACCCTTTTGGGCTTTAGTTATCTTGCTGTTTGTTTATGACGTATGTATCTGCTTAGGCTGCCACAACAGAATACCATGGACTCGGTGGTTTAAACAACAGGCATTTATTTCCTGTCAGTTCTAGAGTCTGGAAGTTGAGGTCAGGGGTCCATCCTGTAGGGCAAGGCTCCTGTGAGGGCCCTTCCTGGCTCGCAGATGTCAGCTTTCACTCTGTGTCCCTCATGGCAGAGCTGGCTCTGCTTTTACTTCCTCTTGTAAAGCCACAGATTCCATTGGGGCGGGGGGGACTCTCATGAACTCATCTAAAGCTCACCACTTCCCAAAGCACCTACTTCTCAATACCATCACACTGGGGGTTATTAACCTACAGATTTTAAGGGAAGACAATTCATTTCACAGCAAGTTAAGATCATGAAGGTCCAAATGTGTTGTAACATGGAGTCATTGGGGCAGTGCTGTGGACCTCATGGGGTCATGGTCTCTCTCTGTTTTAACCAGAACAGTTCTATTGTTTTAAAAGAAAAATCCATTTAATTTTATATCATTCACAGAAATAATTCTGTGGGTAGAAAACTGACCTAGTAGCATTGACATGACTTTGTTGCTTTTGTTCCTGTTTTGTCCTGGCAGAGCCAGTTCACTTTGTTTTCTGATAGCCGTCCAGTGTGCTACCAGCCTGTCAGTAATGAAGATCTTTGCACTTGAGGAGAAACGCTTTATGTGAGTAGGTCTCTCTTTTAGGAAGGCGCATTGGGGGCTGTTGGTCAAACTGGGTACATCCAGAATCTGGCCAATGATGAGATCTGGAGGATTACCAGTATTTTTCTTTTTTTTTGTCTTTTCTTTCTTTTTTTGATTAATTGGATGATATAAATTGTATTTGTTTATCATGTACAACATGACTTTTTGATGTATGTATAGGCATTAGTAATAGTAGGAAATAGCAGTCATGGGCAGGGTAAAAATCAAGAACCTTTGGAGCCTGGTACCAAGGGAACAGGGGATTTCAGAATTAGGGTTTGGTCAGCAAATTACAATGCTACTGAGGAAGTAAGTACTTAAGGGACTGAAAACTATCTTTTGGTTTTTAGCAGACAACAGGTCATGATGACTCTCTCAAAGAAAGTTAAGAGGTGGGATCTGCAGTAAATTGGAGGTGGGAGGTAAAGCTGACAAAGACCTGTGATTAAATGTAGCCCTCAGTGACTAGAGGAGTGGAAAGAGCCAGAGAGAAGCCTTTCAGTAAAGAGCAGGTGGGTTTTGTCTCTTGCATTTTTCAAAGATGGAAGAGATTTGCTCATATTTCCGTGCCAAGGAAAGGAATAATCAGAGATGGAAAAATGAAGTTATTAGTTTGGAATTAGAAAAGATTAGGGTTTGGTAGCTGACAGGGTTACAATTGGAGGCATGAGAAGTGAAGGGGAAGATTTTTCTTTTTGAACCTGGAAACAGCCAAAGTAAAATGTGTTTAGGGATTTGAAGCTGTGTTAAGGGCCTTGGAGAATAACAACATCACTTTCTTGACACTCAGAAGTGGGGAGAAGAACTCTCCCTTACTGCTAAGATTAGTTCTCGAAGTGCTTCCCAAAGACAGCCAGTGTCAGAGGAGAAGCAGAGTTTCTGAGGAGAGCAAGGAGATGAAGAGAAAATGTAATAAATAAATAAATAAATAATAAATAAATAAATGAAAAAATCCAAAGGATCAATAAAACAAAAAGATGTTTTTTTGAAAAGATAAGTAAGATTGGTAAACCCTTAGCCAAACTATCTAAAAGGAGTGAACAGAACCAAATTTACAGAATCAGAGATAAATAAGGAGATGTCACCACAGATAATGTGGAAATCCAGAAAATTATTAGAAACTATTTTGAAAAGTTATACTCCATTAAACTGAAAAACCAGGACAAATTCCTAGACAATTGCAACTTACCTAAACTAAACTAAGAGGATAGAGATGACCATAACCTACCAATAGCAACCAAAGAGATTGAAAGAGCAATAAAAAATCTCCAATCAAAGTAAAGTACAGGTGCAGACAGATTCCCAGCTGAATTCTACAAGACTTTTATACAAGAACTAAGCCCAATGTTTCTCAAATTATTCCTTGAAATAGAAAAAGAAAAATAGTACCAATCTAACTCTATGAAGTCAGCAGTACCTTAAACCCAAAACTAAATAAAGGTACCTTGAGAAAAGAAAATTACAGACCAATATCATGATAAACATGAATACAAAAATTCTTACTAGAGCCAGCAACCTGTTGTGAATCCAGTAACCGCAGAACAGCAGCAGCAGCAGCGCCATCTTGGTCAGACCGCGCTGGCAGCTACTGGCATTGTGGCTTCTGCAGGTCACCAACAAAGAAGCCAGTGACCTGTTGTAAAACCAGCAACTGCAGAGCATCAGCGACAAAAGCGAGCAGCAGTTCGCTGCACACTCTGAAGACCCGAGTGCCCGGAGGCCTAACCAGAACCTGCAGCAGTGTGGCTGAACCCACCCCCTCCCCTAGAGATTAAGAGCAGCACTTAATGAAAGCACAAGTGAATGAGCTGCCCCATGGGGAGACCAACCAGCGTGGCCAAAGGGACTCATGTAGCAAACAGCGTGCTTGCAGGTTCTGGACTGTGTGGATCGCTCTGGTGGAGATGGGAGTGGGGTCTGGTGTGGGACAGAAGAGATGCATGGATAAGCAGACAGACCCTGGTGACATTCAGGCGGGACAGACTTGCAGCCCATGGGTCACAGCACTCTTGCAAGGTGCCCAAGTATCATCACAGGACACACAGTCGTGGTACCTGGGGAAAAATTGGACCAACCAGCCCTCTCTGTGGAATATATGGAGTTCCGTGTTTGCACAGAATTGGCTCAAAGTGACATCCGCCACTTCTGTAGGCAAAGAGAGACAAAAGCCTGGGGCCCCTGCTGGTGACACCCGCCATATGGGTAGTCAGAGAGAGACAAAGGGACAGCCCAAGTGGAGAACGTGGAGAACCACGCTTGCAGTGAGAAGGGCAATAATGGCACTGGGCACCTGTATAGGTAGTGAAAGGCACCAGGCAAGGGTCCCAATCACTGAAGGAGACCAATAATTGGGCCAGCAAATAGACATTATACCGAGCAAATGAGAATAACCATTCAGTAAAGGCTATTCAACTTTAAGGCTTACCAAGTAACAAATATCTACCTCCAGAATAAGATACTGTAAAGGGAGAGAGATTAGACATAGGAAACCTACAGAGTGAGAGAGAGCTACCAAAAGCAAGAAAGATATTGTATTGGACAGGGTTCACTAGATTAACAGAATTCACAGAATGAGTATATTTGAAAAGGGATTTATCAGATGGGCTTACAGTTTGAAGCAATGTAGTCCCAAGTTCTGACTGCATGTGGAGAGTCAGAGGAACCAGTAGCTGGTCGAGCGGTCTAAGAGCTGGAGTCTTAGGATCGGAGCAACCACTAATTCAGTCCCAGTCCAAGACGTGAAGATCAGGAAGCTCTTCGGAGAAACGATGGTGAAGTTTAAGTTCGAAGGGCTGGAGGCTGAGAAGATCAAGAAGCTCTTCGAGAAACGGCAAAGCCGGCAGCCGACGATCTCAGGCGAGAGCAGATGCGTTTTCCTCGGAAAGAGTCGCGCATTGCTCTACGCGGCTTCTCCCTCTTTTATCTAAGTCCTGCACCTATCAGAATCCTGCTGCCTACATTCAGGGCAGGCTTTCTGTTTAATCTGCTGTTATACACCCAAAGTCACATGATCTTGGGTGTGTCATGATCAGGTCATGTTGACAAACTAGATTGACTATCACAGATATAAACTTAACAAACCTGAAGTCATGAGAAGGAAGAATAGCAAAGAAACAATGAACTCCCACAACGCCACAACAACAGAACCCGCCAACACAGAACTGCAAATATTGCCAGAAGGAAAATTCAGAAATTTAATAGTTAAAATGATAAAAGATTTCTGGAAAGAATTCAGAGAGAGCCTGAAAGTAATGAAAGAGCAGATAAACAAAGACTATGACACCCTGAACAGGAATCAAAAAGAAACTCTGAAGGAAGTGAAGGATGCAATAATTGAAATGAAGCCATCACTACAAACTATCAACAATAGATGAGACCACATGTAAAACAGAATCTCATTCTTAGAAGATGACCACTCCAAAAATGAAAGCATAGTATATAATTTAGGAAAAACAATTCAACAGCGTAAATTGGACATTGAAGAGTTCTCGGTCAATCTTAAAAGAGCAAACCTAAGAATAATAGACATAAATAAGTGAATAGAAGGTGAAACCAAAGGCATCTATAATCTTTTCAGAGAAGTAATATTAGAAAATTATCCAAAAATAGAAAAAGAGGTTGACACACAGGAACAGGAAACATATAGAACCCCTAATAGACAAGATCAGAGAAGAGGTTCACCACACCACATAATAATCAAATTGACTAATGTAGACATCAAGGAGAGAATCTTAAAGGCAACGAGAGTAAAAGACCAAATAACAGTCAGAGGCAAACCAATAAAAATCACTTCCGACTTTCCAAACCAAGTCATGAAAGCCAGGAGGGCCTGGAGCAACATATTCCAAACTCTGAAAGAAAACAACTTCCAGCCAAGATTTATCTACCCAGCAAAGATATCTATCAAATTTGACGGGGAAATAAAACTCTTCCATGACAAACAGAAGCTGAAAGACTTTATGTCTTCCAAATCAGCACTAGAGAAAATACTCAGAGATTAATTACAAAGAATAAATAACAAGGAAACACCAGAGAGAAACAATGATTTCCATCAAACAAACAACTAGGCAAAGAACAAACACTACCTCAAACAGAAATTAAAACTCAAAATGTTAGGAATTAAAACTCATCTCTCAATAATCGTGCTGAATATAAATGGCTTCAACTCCCCAATCAGAAGACATAAGGTGGCAAAATGGATTAAAAATCACAATCCATCTAATGCTGCCTGCAAGAAACACACCTTACAAGTAAAGCTACTCATAAACTAAAGCTGAAGGACTGGAGCAAGGCAATCCATGCTAATGGAACTCAAAAACAGGCAGGAGTAGCAATTATGATATCAGACATATTGGACTTCAAACCTAAACTTATCAGAAGAGACAAAGAAGGTCATTTCTTACTGGTAAAAGGAACAATTCAGCAAGAGGATATAACAATAGTCAACATTTATGCCCCAAACATAAGTGCAACCACATTCATAAAAGAAATTCACAAACATAAAAGTCACAAATAGATCCCAATACAATAATATTGGGAGACTTTAACATACCTCTCATACTACTAGATTGATCTTCAAGACAAAAGGTCAGTAAAGATGCCTCAGACCTAAGGAACACCATAAACCAAATGGATCTACTAGACATACAGAATATTCCACCCAACTACAGCTGAATTCACATTTTTTTCAGCCACTCACGGAACCTTCCCTAAAATAGACCATATCCTAGGCCACAAAGTGAGTACTAGCAAGTTCAAAAAAATGTGATATAATCCCCTGCGTCTTTTCAGACCATAATGGAATGAAACTAGAAATCAACTAAAAGAAGATTCAGAGAAACCACATAAACACATGGAGACTGAACACCACACTGCTGAAAGAGGAATGTGTCACAGAAGGAAAAAGGGGATAAATTAAGATATTCCTAGAAACAAACGAAAACAGAGACACAGCATATCAAAATCTCTGGGACACCCTGAAGGCAGTATTAAGAGGAATAATCATATCACTGAGTGCCCACATAAGAAGAACAGAAAATCACCAAATACATAACCTAATGACACACCTCAAAGCCCTTGAAAAACAGGGACAGTGTAACTCCAAAGCCAGTAGAAGACAGGAAATTATTAAAATCAGAGCAGAAATCAATGAAGTAGAGAATAAAACAATACAAAAAAAATCAACAAGACCAAAGCTGGTTCCTTAAAAAAATAAACAAGATAGATAAACCACTAGCCAACCTAACCAAAAGAAAGAGAGAATCAACCCAAATTACTAAAATAAGAGATGAAAAAGGTGATATTACTGCCGACAGCATGGAAATCCAGAGGATTATCAGAAACTACTTTGAGAAACTATACTACAACAAAATGGAAAACCTAGAAGATATTGACAAATTTCTAGACATGTACAACCTTGCTAAGTTGAATCAAGAAGATATAGAAAATTTAAATTGGCCTATAGCAATCAAAGAGATTTAAGCAGCAATAAAGAGCCTACCATCAAAGAAAAGCCCAGGTCCAGATGGTTTTCCAGGTGAATTTTATAAAACCTTTGTAGAAGAACTAATCCTAATACTCCTCAACCTATTCCATGAAATAGAAAGAAATGGGACACTCTCAAATACAATCTATGAAGCCAACATCATGACAGCTCAACACAAGAAAACTACAGACCTATATTGTTGCTGAACTTGGATGCAAAACTTCTAAACAAAATACCAGCAATGCGCATTCAAAACCACACCATGAAAATTATACACCATGACCAAGTTGGGTTCATCCCAGGGTTGCAAGGCTGGTTCACATATGAAAAATAATCCATGTAATCCACCACAGAAACAGAACTAAAGACAAAAATCACATGATCATTCCATTAGATGCTGAAAAAGCATTTGACAAAATCCAACACCCATTCATGATAAAAATACTGCAGAGAATTGGAATAGAAGGAACATACCTCAATATCATAAAGGCAATATACAATAGACCCACAACCAACATCATGTTGAATGGGGAAAAACTACAAGAGCTCCCTTAAAAACAGGAACAAGACAAAGATGTCCACTGTCACCACACCTTTTCAATATAGTACTAGAGATTCTAGCCAGAGCAATAAGGCACAGGAAGGAAATCAAAGGAGTATAAATAGGAAAAGGAGAAATTAAACTATCTCTGTTTGCAGATGACATGATATTATACTTAGAAGACAGAACAAACTCAACCAAAAGGCTTACAGAACTGATCAACAAATTCAGCAAAGTGTCTGGATACAAAATCAATCTTAAAAAATCAGAAATTTTTCTATATGCCAACCATAAATCCACTTAAAATGAAATTCAGAAAATATTTCCACTTATGATATTCCCCAAAACAATAAAATACTTAGGAATAAACCTAACCAAGGATGTAAAAGACCTCTACAAGGAAAATTATAAAACATTGAAAAAAGAAATTGAAGAAGATCTTAGAAGATGGAAAGACCTCTCATGCTCTTGGATAGGCAGAATAAATATAATCCAAATGTCCACTCTACCTAGAACAATCTACAAATTCAGTGAAATACCTATTAAAATACCAATGTTGTTCTTCACATATCTAGATAAATCAATGATAAAATTCATATGGAAAAACAAAAGACCCAAAATTGCCAAATCAATTCTCAGCAAAAAGAACCATGCCGGAGGATAGTAATAAAACAACATGGTATTGGCACAAAAACAGACACATAGACCAATGGAATTGAATAGAAGACTCAGAAACAAACCCTCATATTTATAGTCAGTTGATTTTTGATAAAAGTGCCAAAAACATAAGCTGGAGAAAAGACTGTCTTTTCAACAAATGGTGTTGGGAGAACTCATTATCCATATGTGGAAGAATGGAAATAAACCCCAACCTCTCACTATGCACAAGACTCAATTCAAGTTGGATCAAAGACCTGGAAACTTGATCAGAAGCTTTGAAACTACTAGAAGAGGGCATAGGACCAACACTCCAACCTGTAGGTATTGGTAGAAAATTCCTCAATAAGACCCAGAAAGCTCAGGAAATTAAAATGAGAATTAATCATTGGGATGGCATTAAACTAAAAAGCTTCTGTGCAGAAAAGGAAACCATCAAGTCTCAAAAGAGAACCTACAGAATGGGAGAAGATCTTTGCCAACTACCCCTTTGATAAAACTCTAATATCTAGATTATACAAAGAGCTTAAAAAACTTAACACTAAAAAAATTCCAATCAAAAAATGGGCAGTTGAACTGAATAGACACTTCTCAAAAGAAGAAATACAGATGGCCAATAAAAACATGAAAAAATGTTCAGCATTATTAGCAATCAGGGAAATTCAAGTCAAGGCTACACCAAGATTTCTTCTAACTCCAGTCACAATGGCAATCATCAAGAACACAAACAACAATAAATGCTGGCGAGGATGTAGGGAAATAGGAATTCTTATACACTGTTGGTTGGACTGCAAACTAGAACAGCCACAGCCACGATGGAGATCAGTATGGAAGTTTCTCAGAAGATTGAGAATGGAACCACCTTATGACCCAGTGAAACCTCTCCCAGGAATCTTTGCAAAGGAATTGAAGTCAGAATATTATAGCAATACATACATAAATACATACATACATTTTATAGCAGCACTATCCACAGTAACCAAATTGTGAAACAAGCCTAGGTGTCCATCAACAGATAAATGGATAACACAATGGAATTTGGTATACACAATGGAATTTTACTCAGTCATATAGAAGAACAAAATTATGTCATTTGCAGAAAAATGAATGGAACTTGAGAATATTGTGCTAAATGAGATAGCCAGTCTCAAAAAGTGAATAGTTGTATGTTTTCTCTCATATGTGGAAATTAGATAGAAATTGGGAAACAAAGGTAATCTCAGATAGACAGGCAGATACTCCAATGCAGTGATAGAGGGGGTTTAGAGGAGGAAGGAGGAGGAATAGAGATGCAAAGAAGGTAACAGTTGAAATAATGCTATATATGTATGTTAAACTACCAATCCCAATCTCAAAGACATGTACAGCTAAGGGAAGGAAGGGGGGTGAAATCCAGAAGAGAATGCTCCATAAGTTGTATGTATGTATATTCCTATCACTGTATACCTCAGTATGATGTATAATTACAATGCACCAAGAAGAGAGAGAGAAAAAGAATCTATGTGCCTGGAAGTTTTCTGTGGCCAGTGTGGACAGCAGCAGGAGGGAATGCTGTAATGAGAGAGGGTCATAGCAAGAACTTCATGAGGCTGACATCCCAGGGAGGCTACACTTAGGATGATGAAGGGGATGGGGATGAGCCTGGAGCAGGTGAGCAGCTGCAGTGTTAGACCCTGGTGGGAGCAGAATCTCTGCAGTGTGCACCTCATCTTCTGGTCTGTGCTTTAAATTATATCCATGACATGTGTTTTTGCTCTATAGACATGAGAGTATCAGTGGATTCTACAGAGTATCATCTTATTTCTTTGGAAAACTGCTATCTGATTTACTACCCAGGAGTTTGTTTCCAAGTATTGTATTTACCTCTTTAGTATACTTTATAAAAGGTAAGTAACAAGATAAAGAGGATGTGTCTTTAGTGTTGAATATGAGATGAAGCCAACTTCTCATTGGAATCATGTTTATGGTTCCTCACACTACAAACCAAGCTACTAGCTACAGAAGCATGAACCCACCCACTAAAATAGCTGTTCAGTGTGGACATTGTTGTGAAGACTTTCTTTGTTGGTGGATGTGGACAGATTCATTTGTGCATTATGCTCAGGCTTACCCTAAGCTCATTGCATCAGTTTCATGTCTCTCTCTTTCTCTCCCTCTCTCTCTCCCTCTCTCTCTCTCCCTCTCTCCCTCCCTCTCTCCTCTCCCCTCCTCTCCTCTCCTCTCCTCTCCTCTCCTCTCTTCTCCCCTCCCCTCCCCTCTTTTCTCTCTCTCTCTCTCTCTCTCTCTCTCACACACACACACACACACACACACACACACACACACACACATACAAAGAAATATCTACACACTCTACACACTATAGGGAAAGAACCAGGGATAGAGCTTATACCACCCATTTTACAAAGAAAAGGTGTGTTACAAAGAATTAGTTATGGTATCTAGACCACCAAATTCCTCATCAGTATTCTTGTTGCTGTTCCTAATTCCTCAGACTGTATGACCAAGAGAATTAGCGCATTGTAATTTATAAAGCAGTTTATGAAACTTAACCCAGCCACATTCTCAATTACAGTCATGTGGTTTGTCCAGGGGAATGTAGGTTATGGAGGCTCCTTCCCTCCCCCCAAATATTAAACCATGGCAAGTTGTGGAATCCTGACCCCAGTGTCTTCACTACTGCACTTATAGCAAACAGCAAGTCATGTGGAGATGTTGGGTAAGTGAATGTGCTATGGATGAGTTTCCTGGGAGAGAAGGCAGTAGATTTTGGCCAGGTGTGTTGCCTATCGATCTCCATGTCAGAAACTCAGAAATTGTTCATAATCACATCTAAAGGAGCATGGGTCTTATATGGAAAAGTGCTTTTGCAGTAAATGTAAAAGAAAACTCTAGAACTCCATACAGTTACATGGAGTGAAACCATGAAATTGCTAACAAAAAAGGATAGGGGATGACTTTTTTTATTCTGATATCATTTTCTCAGAACATTTTGATATTATTTGCAGAATAAACAATCTCAAATACATGGGTACTAGGCAGCTGGACTCACCCTTTCATTTATTTTCAAGGATTGAAACCAGAGGCAGAGGCTTTCTTCATCACCATATTTACTGTTTTGTTGGTGTTTTATTCGACCAGTGCCCTGGTACTGGCTATAGGAACATATAAGTATTGGCGCACAGCAGATTTTCTGATCATCTATATTCTGTTTATGCTGGTGAGTATGAACTGTGCTTCTCTGAGGGAATCATTTCCCTGTTCCTTCCTGACCTTCACCTGTTGTGTAAAACTTGCATTGAAGACTCTGTCCATGGGATTCGGATGCTTTCAGGAGGTCATAAGCTGAAATATAATTTATATTAGAGAATGTACCAGCTTTCCTCCTGACACTTATCCAGTTTTTTTCTTCTGTTCTAATGTAGTTACTATAACTTATTTAACATGACCTTTCTAATGAATTCTTATTTGATTTGATTTTTTTGGTACTAGGGATTGAGCCCAGGAGCATTCTACCTCTGAGCTACACACCCAACCCTTTTTATTTCTTGATTTGAAATAGAATCTCACAAGGTTGCTGAGACTGTCCTTGAACCTGCGATCCTCCTGTCTGAGCTGCCCAAGTACTGGGATTACAGATGTGTGCCACCATGTTGGGCTTTTCTTTTGTTTTTAATGGTTACTAGTTTTAACTTCACATGCCCCTAAATTTTGCACTCATGATGATAAATCAACAGATGAACAGAACCAGTTACCACATTTGTCTCCTACATTAATGCCTAGCCTATTCATGCACACATCCTTTCTGCTACAGCAGGAGTGAATGTCTTCCAATGATACGTAAATATCATAAGCCCTTGTCAAACTCAATTCTTCCATTTCTGAATTTGCCAATCGCCAATGTTTATCCATAAGAAAGTGGTAAGTCTTGCTTATATATCCTATCCTGTTATTCAGTACATAAAATGACCTTTAATAAATAAAGATGTTTCCTTTGATTTAGTTGGTACTTTGATGATTATGTAAAGGTTTCTAAATGGAACTTTCCAAACCAGCCATAAACCATATTTTACTCAGAGATGCTGTGCTATATACTAAGACTTGAGCTGGTCCAGTCTAAGTGTCTGCAGACACACCACAGCACTGTCATTCTTCAGATCCAGTATACCTAGTGCTAGTTAGAACAAGTTTTCTGTGAACCTCACAGCTGTCTCTTGTTCATTCTGAGCAGTCCTTCCTGGCATCTCCATTGCCATACTGCTTTTTGGTAGCTTTACATAGGGGTATTGCCCACATCTTCTGCTGTACTTCACCACATTATGCTGTTTATTAGTTCTAGGCTTTGGGTTATTTTTAAGCCTGCATTCTGAACCCCTAATTATTCCTATAGTCATGCATATAGATGTGAATTCCTGTAAATAACAAATTCATTGTATGGACGTATAAAGGTACACCTGCTGTTAGGCCACATATTTTATATGTGCCTAGATTGCCAAGTTCATGAGGCAGAACAGAGGGTGGTGGTATAATCCAAAGAGTGAGTGCAGTCAGACCTTCGTATCACTGGTTTCCACATCTGAAGGTTTCCCTACACACACACATATCAAAACTATACAACACAAAAATTGTGTCTGCACTGAGTATATACACTTTTCTTTTTTTTCATTATGGCCGAAAGTTTATAGTATAAACTATTCACATAGCATTTACATTGTATTAGGCATCAGAAGAAATGTGGAAATAATTTAAAAATACAAGACATGCATATTTAAAGCATAAAGGATGTATATGGTTTACATGCAAACACTATGAAATTTTAAAAGTAAGGAGATGGAGCATCTGTGATCTTGGTGTCTGTGGGCTGGGGGCCTGGAAACAATCCCCTGCAGATACCAAGGGAGGACTGTGCTTTTTTTTTTTTCAGTACCGGGGATTGAACGCAGGGGCATTCTACCTCCGTGCTACGCCCCCGGCCCCATTTTTTATGCTTTATTTTTGAAACCGGGTCTCACGAAGTTGCAGAGGGCCTCACTAGGTAGAGAGAGAGAGAGAGGGAGAGAGAGAGAGAGAGGAGAGAGGAGAGAGGAGAGAGATAAATCACGCTCGCGCGCGCGCGTGGACTATGCTTCTTAATCTTCCATTGTGTGCAGTTACAGAGAAAGCTATTGAGAGGTAATAATCTTCATAACTAAGGGTCTTCTACGTACAGTATAGATTATAGCTATATAGTCCTTATTTTAATACCATAAACAGCCTTAGCTCTGCAGAGTTTTATATATATATATATATATATATATGAAGGACAAAATTAGTATTTAGAGTAAATGGAAGAAATTTAAGAAAGAGTTGGTCCTAGAAGTAATGTTTAAAAGATTTAGGGTTCTTAAAATAGGTCTTTTCTAAAATTCCTCATGTATTGCTGGACTGGTACTGATTCATGGTTTTTGTTTTTTTGTAGGTTTTCTTTGCTATGTCAGTGACTTTCACAACCATTCCGCCAATGTTCTCATGGCTTGAATACCTCAGCATTCCTTACTATGGCTATAAGGTAAGTTGTACTGCTCGTTTGTCACTGTGAGTGGGTTCCCAAGATGGGAACAACCAAAATAAAAACCTCATTTCCCTGGCCATGCTCCAGGGACATCTCCAATCCAGAAATTTCTTTTTAGAATTAATGGATGAGAATCTCCTATTAGTCTAGGTTAGCACAAGTTCAGGAGGTGATCTGGGTTTTCCCATAGTCACCCCATTGTTTGAGGAAGATGAAATCTGGGAAAAAATCTCATTGTAAAGGGAAGAGATTAACTAGAGGATGAAAAACACAGTGTGTTTATCTTCAATAAGAAAATAAATGAGAGCATGGGAGACTAGAATGCATAGTTTCATGGAAAGGAAAACTAGAAGAGACAAAGACCACATAATTCTCAAAGGCTTGTTGAATTTAGCAAGTTAATTAACTCCCAAATAAACTGTCTTAATCCAGTATAACCAAGCTTCTAGTTCCCACAATTACAATGGGATTTGATGAAAATAAACAAGAAAAGCTTGTTACCATAAACCAACAAGATTTCTTGAGAACCATTATATAATTTTTATGGCATTTATGAAGTTATAAAATTGGAAAGAAGGAAGGAGTTACAAGGTGCACTAGCCAGAGGTCTCCCTACTTGACCAACTGGAATTATCCCAACTCTAGGCCTCTTGTTTGCCAGGAAATAACTCTACTTACTTTGTTGTGAGGAAGACTGAATTTGAAAGTTGGTATGTTTTCCAATGAAGTTTAAATTTTAGGACATAAGTTTGATAATTCCTTGGAACCCTTTGAAATTCAAAACCATTTAACTTGATCTCATTCCCCTGTGTTACAGGCTTTGCAACATAATGAATTATTGGGACGAAACTTCTGTTTAGAACTCAATACAACAGAAAGCAATGGCTGTTCCAATTATGTGATGTAAGTTTGTGTTCAGTGTCACCTTGGGCTTGCTTACTACTGTGGTGTGATGTGGACAGGCTGTTCTTTATGGCTGAGTAAAATTCCATTGTGTATATATACTACATTTTCTTTATCCATTCATCTGTTGATGGACATAGATTGGTTGCATAATTTGGCTGTTGTGAATTGTGCTGGTATACATATGGGTATGCATATATCAATATTGTATTCTGACATTACATCTTTTGGAAAGATACCAAGGAATTGTGTACCTGGGTCATATGGTGGTTTCATTTCTAGTGTTTCAAGGAACCTCCAAAATGATCTCCATAGTATTTGTATTAATTCGTTTGCTTGATTATGGCACTACATATTGAACCCAGGGGCATTCTACCTCTGAGCTACACCCCCAGCCCTATTTTATTATTTATTTTGAAACAGAGTCTGACTAAGTTTCTGAGACCCTCACTAAGTTGCTGAGCCACTCACTAAGTTGCTGAGGCTGGTCTCCAACCTGTGATCCTTCTGTCTCAGCGTCTCAAGTACTGGAATTACAGGCATGGGTCACCATGCCCAGCTTGTACTAATTTATAATTCCACCATCAGTATAAGAGTCCTATTATCCCATATCCTTGCCAGAATTTATTATTGTTTATATTCTTGATGACTACCACTCTAACTGTAATTAGGTGATTTGTACTTTCCTTATTGCTACTGATGTGAAAATTTGATCATATATTTATTGGCGAATTGTATTTCTTCGTTGGAGAACTGTCTATTCAGTTCTATTGCCCATTTTTCAGTTGGGTTATTTGTTCTTCTAGTATTAAGTTTTTTGAGTTCTTTATATATTCTAGATATTAGTCCTCTATCAGAGAAGTAGCTGGTTCTCTTCCATTCTGTGAGCTCTCTTTTTAGACTCTTGTTTTCTTTGTGGCACAGAATCTTTTTTAATGTAATGCCACCCCATTTATTGATTCTCATTTTTCTTTCCTGAGCATTGGGGGTCTTTTTGAGGAAGTTTCTCCTAGTGCCTATATGTTGGAGAGTTGGTCTATGGTCTCTTCTAGTAATTGCATAATTTCTAGTCTAATTTCTAGGTCTTTGATCCATCTTGAGTTCAGCTTTGTGTTTGATTGTGGGTTTGATTTCTGAGTTTTCAGAACATTTGAGTTTGTTGTTAATGATTTGATTTTGATACACAAATAAGCAAGACAAAAGAGAATGCTGGTACCCTAAATCTTTCTTGGATGTTCAAATAGTATAGATGTAATTCTTTGTAATAACACAAACTTCCACTTTGAATTACTGACATGAAGAAGCCTCTATGAAAAGGGGTTTTATTTGCCCTGCCTACAGTCTTTGGTTTGGTCTGGGTATGGTGTCTGTGTAGCACAAAGTCAGTGTCAGGCTGCTGGTCAGGATGAAGTGGACCAAAAAGAGGGCTCAGATGCAGAGGAGCTACCATAGACCTCACCCTCATATGAAGCTCATCCTTCAGGAGGAAGGAGGAAGTTCCTCTTACAGCAAAGAGAGGCCACAAATGTATTTGGAACTGCTAAACCCAAAAGGTGCACAAGAATGGTAACAAGCCATTAACTGTGGCTGCACCAGGTAGTTTTAGTACTAGGTGCTTCTGTGACCTGTGCAGGACCACTCCATTCTGCTCTGCTCCAGCTGCTACCCAAGTTTTGAGTCTGATTCCTGGGTCTGCTAGTAACATCCTATAGCTTAGTGTCTGCATTACAGTCTTGGTGCAAGAGTTGACAGAACCTGACACCAGCCTGAAGCCCTTGCTCCTCTCTGCTCCTACTTTTAGAATTCTTGGCCTGTGTTCTTCTGGATGGCTGTCTTGTGGGTATGCAGAACTAAAAGGGCTTCTATCATAGGGGCCATAGGTGTCATCAGTTAATGCTGAGGGGTTTCCTGTCAGGAGTAAGGGAAAAGTTACTTGATCAATGTTTCCTTTGAAGAGAGCACATTATAGATTTTGAAACAAATGGATCTGAAGATGCTGGAATCGTGGTTCATGTGTGACTATGTTAACTCAGATAAGCTTGTTAGGCACAATTCCCCTACTTTTTGAATGTGTATAATATCGATTCCCCTTTGGCTTGTTGTAGGAACAAACTGAGCCTTTAGGTGCAAGTCACTTAGCATAGTATCTAGCAAAATTGTAATCACTCAATGACTGTTAGCTATTATACATGAAGGGGTAACTATGAACAATTTGGTTAACCTATAGGGTTCTTTAACAAAGAAATAGTGAATATATTAAGTAAAATTTAACAGATGCTGGCAATGTAGTTATACATATTTTTGTTGTTGTTGAATTTCAGATGTACTGGTGAAGAATTCTTGACAAACCAGGGTGTCGATCTCTCAGCTTGGAGCATGTGGAAGAATCATGTCACTTTGACTTGTATACTGATCATCTTCCTCACAGTTATCTACCTAAAATTGTTATTTCTTAAAAATCGCTCTCTGGGCATTGTACAAATCTGAAATCCCAGTACTTGGGAGACTGAGATAGGAGGATGGCAGGTTTGAGACCAGCCTTAGCAACTTAGTGAGACTCTTAGCAACTTAGTGAGACCTTGTCGCAAATAAAAAAAAAAAAACTTTTGAAAAAGGGCTGGGTGTATAGCTCAGATGTACAATGTGCTCAATCCTCAGTATCATAAAAAACCAAAAACAAAAAAACCCACTCTTAAACTCCTCTTTACTATGCATTTGCTAATTTACTATGCATTTCTTTCACATTAACAAAAGCACATCTAGATTTATTTTAAGTATTCCATGGTGATATCTTATTGTCCTGTGTTCAGTTCCAATTATACTATTGTTCAGCAACAATTAATTTCAATAGAAAAATGCACACAAATCACACCAAACTGAACCCAAGCCAAAATCTAATGATACTTTGTTTTGTATTAACAAAGTTCATAACACCGCCCAATAATCATGGGGAGGAAATCTAGGCTAATTTACTCAGCTGAAAAAGAACACTTGAATTCTAGAAATTCTTGACAAGTTACTAATATCTCTGGTGTCAATTTCCTCATCTTTAAAATGAATAGGAATAGCCAGGCGTGGTGGTGCATGCTTGTAATCCCAGTACTTGGGAGGCTGAGACCAGAGGATCTGGGTTCTCGGCCAGCCTCAGATACTTAGTGAGGCCCTCTACAACTTAGTGAGACCCCGTTTCAAAATAAAGAGTAAAAAATAGGGCTGGGGGTGTAGCCCAGAGGTAGAATGTCCCTGGGTTCAATTCCTGGTGCTGCAAAAAAAAATAGGAAGATTAGTAGTCTTCCAGTTTTAATAGTCTATGATCTGTCATTGTTTAATAAATAACAGATATATGAATGCTGTCTTGGAAGTATGAAATCTAAAATATGTTGAAAAAAAGTATTATTTCTAGGTTTAAAAAGCCATGATAATAGAGAAATCTGTCATGGATAGGCTTATTAAGGTTGAGATTGGTAGAATTTACTGCTACTTCTCTAATGAAATTGTAATATCTCAGGAGTCCTGTCTGGGGGCTTTTAGCCATAGGTTGAGTAGAGCACCAGGGCTCTGGGTTATGGCTCTTGTGTAAATTCTGGGAAATTATGGCTCTGAAAAATCACCTCATTTCCTTGGGATAACTCAGTAGTATATCATATGTGTGCATCAGAATTTCCTGTGGGAATTTGCTAAGACATAGGTGTCTGGCCCTGTCCTGTCCCACCGCAGAAGTACTGACAGAGGGATGGGAATTGGGGGAAGGCTAATTGAGTGATGTGTGCATGTATACTTCTACCACCCTGAAACTCATCAAGATGTATGATTACAATGCACCAATAAATAAATAAAAAACAAACAAACAAAAAGAAGAAGTACCAACAGAGCTACCTCTACAAAGAAGTGACCCCTCCTGGATTTGGTGATTTCCAAGGTTCTTTCCAGCTCTGAACAGTTTGGACTTATGGTTTAGTAGCTATTATATCTATGTCTACACAGGATCTCCCTCTCGTGCACTTCATTTGTTTCCATATACTGTCTTCATTCTAAACTTTACCTGTAATAGGAAGTATTTACCAGTAGGAAAGAAGTGTTTTTAAATTTCCTTTTTCATTAGAAAGTTACGGTTTTGTTTGTTGTATATTCATTAAAAAGATATCTTTTGTTAAAAGGCAGTATAACAAAAAGTAGAGTTCAGTGAATTATTATAGAAGGAAAACAGGTGTGCAACCACCAATCCAGCTGAACATATAGAAAATGACCAGTATGTGGAAGCCCACATGCGCCTCTCCCAACCACCACTTCCTCCATTCTCCATTGGTTGTTTTGGAAATTATATTTGCATATTTTCTGTCGCTGTTATCAGAGCATCAGTATAGCTCAGTTTTGTGTTCTTGTGTACAGAGGCATGTACTAATGTCTCCCTGCCACTTTTTAATAAAGTTTTAATTTTCAAATAAATTTAGGTTTACAGAAATGTTGCATAGATAATGTGGAAAGTTCCTGGGTGCCCTTCACCAAGATTCCCATAATGTTAACGTTTCATATGGTAGATGTCTCTGTCAACATTCTCATTGCTGTAATACAAAATAACTTACCACACAACTTATAGGAAGATTTATTTGCTCACAGCCTTGGAGATTTCAGGTTCAGTCCATATGAGGCCATGGTATACAGAGCTCAGGGCTTGGTGGCAGGAGGAAGAGAGAAGGAGAGAAAAAGGGCTCTCTCTCTCTCTCTCTTTCTCTCTTTCTCTCTCTCTCTCTCTCTCTCTCTCTCTCTCTCTCATATTATAAAGGCCAGATTCAAGAGACCAAGAAAGCAAGGGAATTCAATATCAAAAGCACAGTCCCTAAGGCCACACTCTCAGGGACCCACCTTCTCCAGCCATACCCCACATGCCTAGGTTTCCATCCAGTATATCTATTTACACAGTGATGAGATTACAACTCTCATAACTTATCATATTAACTCTGATCTTTAATGCATGAGCTCTTCAAGGGACATTCTATTTCTAACCATAACATTCTACCCCTAACCCCTTGAAGAGCTCATGACCATTTTAGAATGCAAAATGCATTTAGTCCATCTCAAAGAGTTCCCATATTCTCAGCTGTTCCAATGTCACTCAAAAGCCCTAAAGTCCAAATTCTCCTCTGAAACTCAGTGAAGTCTTGGCTGTGAGCCCCTATAAAAGAAAATAAAAAGCAAGTTACACATGTCCGATGTATAATGGCACAGAGTAAACATTTGTATTTCAAAAGAAAGGAATAGGGCCATAGAAAGAAGGAATGGGACCAAAACAGGATTGAAATCCAGCAGGGAAAGCATTTAATCCTGTGGCCAGCAGCCCCAGCCTGTGGCCTGGTTGATTGCAATGGCCAGCATACATGCTCGCTCTTCCAGCCTGGCTCCATGGCTTGTAACTTTCAGCCTTTCCTTGTGGTCATTCCATGTTTTTGGCATTTTTAAATCATGGGGGTTTTCCTTGCAACCTTGGCTTCACCCTCACAGCTTTACAGATTGACCCATTTTGGCCTGTTTTCAGGGATTCCAACCCTGCCATATGTTGCCTCCCTCCCCAGGCTTTCCTTTGAAATCTGGGGGTAAATCCAACTGATTCTTTTTTTCTGGCAAAGCATAACAATGCATGTAGTGCTTGACCAACAGTGCTTGACCAAGGTACATTGGTCAAGCTAAGAAATTAGCATTAGGACATTACTTTAATTAAACTGCAGGCTCTACTCAGAACTCACTCACCACTTTCCCACTGTTATTCTTTCATTGTCCTGGGTTCTGATTCAGGAGATCACATTACATCTATCTACCCTTTAAAAAGTAACTACAGGAATGAAGCAAGCTAAGGATCGCTGGAGGAGAGATCGCCTATCATTCTGCTCATTTTGGTATGTTATTTAGCCAGTTAGTGGATGCCCTGACATGATTTGGAAACATGAGTACAAAAAAAGCTTTATACTTTTTAATCTTTGAACTTTTTTTCTTTTTCCAGTATTGGGGATTGAACCCAGGGGCATTCTATCTCCGAGCTACACTCCCAGCCCTATTTTTTATTCTTTATTTTGAAACAGGGTCTCACTAGGTTGTGGAGGGCCTCACTAAATAGCTAAGATGGGCCACAAACCTGCGGTCCTCCTGTCTCAGTCTCCCAAGTACTGGGATTACAGGTGTGTCATGCCCAACTATAATTGTCTTTTTTATATTTTTTTATTGTGGTACAAAACAATTAACATGTAATTTTTCATCTCTGGTTTTAAATTATGGAACGTTTTTTAGTGTGAGTTTAGTTTTTTTAATTGGAAATGAAATGTTAGCTTTTAGGTGCCTGTGTCACAATGTATTGAGTCCATCTCCAAGAGTGTCCATAGTATTCATTCTTCTAATATTGCTCAATATTAGTCCAATGTAGTGGCACCATTTGTTGTGGTTGGTGTTGCTGTTGATTGATTGATTAAAAGTAGTCTCTCACATGAATGACAGCAGATTCAACATGGCAGCTGAGAAGGCTGTGGAGGAGAGAGATATCTCTCTCCTGCCATCCTTACAACAACATCTTGCTTTTATTGAGAGTTATAACCAAAATATAATTGATCATAAGAAATAGCAAAGCAGTCATGGATTGAGTCAGGGAAAAACATCAAGGTAGTCACAGATGAATCAGGGAAGGAAAGGGTAAACAAGGAAATAGAGTCATTGCTTATCAGTCTCATTTGGTCCTTGGAAACTTGTCTGTGTGTAAACAGTTCTCACTTGGGTGAGCAGTTTGTGCCCCTTCCAAGCTGGACTGAGGTGACCTCAAAGCAGATGAATAACAAGACCTGTGACATTTCCTCCTTTTTGTCTTTAAGATAAGGCCAGTAGTATTTGTCAGAATACTACTATCACTATCACTATCACTATCACAGAATAAACTATCACTAGTTTTCCAGGCTGCCACATGATATAATCTGACATGCATCAAATCTGACAATAATAGATTTGACAATTCTGGATACATTAATGGTGATTGCCAATTGTTTTTTTCATATTAACAATGCAAAGTCAAATTGGGTAGGCAACTAAGTGTTCAAATTAAGACCATCATAAATCCCACTAATAAAGTCAGTCTGAAAGCACTTATGACATAAAATTTAGAGTCCAATTTTGTGGCCTGAGATATGGAGCTCTTCAGTCTTCCATCTTGTACCATCTTGTCAGCTTCTGGATGTGACTGGAGCAGGGTGAGTCGTCCCTTTTAGGATCAGTGTGCTTGACTTTTCAGATTTCTTGTTAGCAGTCTAGTGGGTTGTCTCTGGGGCTGTTGGCTTTGGGGCCACTGACTTCAGGCAGCTGTGATGGACTGGGATAGCTAAACTGGTGTTTGGTCTAATACCCATTTATACATTTTTTAACATTTTGGAAGCACTAATATAGCATTACAGCTACACAGGAGTTAAACTTCACTATAGAAGTGAAATTCAGATAACCATAGAAAACAGAGACAGTAGAAAACACAAGAAATTATCTTAATAGAACCTCACTGTAAACCTTTTGAATAATTTGTAAATATAACCATCTTTATCACATGCAGTATTACTTTCATAAACTTTACCCTACACAAAAATTTCTTCGACGTGCTCCAACTTTCTGCAACTTGCTTTTAGCCTTCTGAATTTATCTTATTTCTTCCTTTCCCATTTGGGGCAATTTTAGTATAAATTTTACCTTACAAAATACTTTCTTATTTCTAAAATATTTTCCTCCTTTTATCCTTCCTTACCAAAATTTCTCATACTCATATACCTTCTTTACATCTCTCTCTCATCCCTACATACTGGTTCCTTTCTGCCATAATTTCCTTCTTGACTTTATATTTTGAAACAATTTTGAACATCTTTTAACAAAGTATGAAACAAATTAAAATAATCTATTCAAGTTTTACAGTGGTCTGGACTTAAAGAATTACAATTTTCCTTTTCAGATGTTTACATTTTAGGCAACCTTGAAAGCAAAGTTATCTAAGTATAAACATAAGGAGAGGGGAAAAGAGAAAGCCAACTCAGTAACTGGAATGTAGCCATTTTTTAGATTATTTTCCCCATTATTTTTTTGTTAGCCCTATTATTTTGCCTGAATTTTATGATCTATATGTGGAGTACAGCTTCTAGGTGATGCTCAGGGCAACTGGTGACTTCTGTGACAAAGGTTGGTCCATTGTTTGTTTTTAAGTCTGGCTTCCCTAAATGGATTTGTATCAGCACTTTTTCCACAGTTCTGGATCAGTGGTACATCACTGTGTGGCAGCAGGGTGACTGAATTCAAGGTATATACCACCTTCAGCTGTATACGAGAGTTCTCATAAGTAAGCCTGGCGTTGATTGTTGGACCAGAATCTGGACTACTGTCTTAGTTCTTTTTGAGACAATCAAGATGAAAAGTTATTAGCAGTTGCCTTTTAAGTTGTTGAAAGGCCTGTTGTTCTTTTTTCCACGCAAAGGGGTTTTACTGTGACAGCAAAGTTTGGAATCCAGATGTGACAGAACCTTACCACTCTCAGAAATTTCTGGAGGGCTCTCCAGTTGGTAAAAATTGCTTGAATTGTCTCCTTTTATCTTGCAGGCAATAGTCTCTTTTCTTTTTGGATGGTTAATCCCAGACACTCTACTTTCTCTTAGTGGATCAAGGCCCTTTTTAGAGATCTTGTAACCACAGTGAGAGCTGGCCTGCTTTTTTTGCACAGCTTTTAAAAGTCTCGTGTCTGTATCATACTGGAGGAGGGTGCAGCCCAAGGTGCAGCAAGGAAAAGAGTTGAGGTCACAGGCCAGCACCTCCAAGTGTACTGATTTTTAGTTTTAGCTTCTGGGTCTTTTTATTTAAAGGCAAACTGTTTTTCGGTTTACAGGAGTCAGACAGGTCTTTTAGTCCAAGCATGTGAATCAAGCTACAGTGGCCGGGAGCAAACATAGAAGATGTAGGGTGATTGTGGCCTGGTTGATGACCCACAAGTCTTTTACTGGTCAGTTGTTGCAAGGTAAACCACAGAGACACACCACACTCCAAAAATCCAATTTTGAGGTCTTTACTTTAATGACTGGTTGGGGCTACACACCTAGTGAGTGTACCCCAGAGGCTGTATTGATGGCTGCTTATATAGGAAAAAGTACAGTTTCACAGGATCAAAAGTTCAAGTTCACATAATTTTAGAATAATGGAAAACAACTCACTTGAGACCAAACAATATATGTTTACCTTACATTTGACATTGCTTGGATTTTCTACATCTGCATAAGCAAAGCGGCAGGGATACAGAAGCCAAGGATAAGCATTATGCAGCATAGCAAAGTTCACTTCACAGAGACCCTGCCTTAAGCCAAACATTATTAGTGGAACTTATGGCCTTGTAGTGCTCAGGGTGGCAATATGGAGTAACTAATAATGAGATGAGCATACCTCATCTCATTCCCCACCAGTTCTTAGCACTATGAGGCAAATCATTGGATCATCTTGGAGAAGAGGATCACATTGCTTCCTTTGATTAAAGCTGAGGTGCCTATAGTTGCTGACTCAGCTATCTTAGCCCCCACCAAAAGGGGAATTAACACTGGAGCTAGTGTTTATTTTACCCTGAGTCCTTTATTAATTCTAAAGTGATTTTTGGCCCTCTTCCCCACCATATAGGTAGACCTGTGGTAAAACATGAACTAGGTCACAGAGGGTTTTTACTGAGTTAACCTAGAGTTGGTCCGATAGGACACATTTGGTAAGGCCATTAGTACATGCTAACCAGGTGTCTCCAGGGCTGCTGGCCCCAGGGCTGCTGGCTTCAAGGCAGCTGTGATGGATTGGGATAGCTAAACTGATTGATTTTATCTAATACCCATTTACAACATTTCAGAAGCACAAATATAGCATTACAGTTACACAAGAGTTAACTTTCACTTTAGGAGTGAAATCTAGATAACCATAGAAAACAGAGACAATAGAAACACAGGAAATTTTCTTAATAGAACCTCACTGTAAACCTTTTGAATAATTTGTAAATATAACCATCTTTATCACGCATGCAGTATTCTTTTTATAAACTTTATCCTATATAAACATTTCTTTGACATGCTTGAACTTTCTGCGACTTAATTTTAGCCTTATGAATTTATCCTATTCCTTCCTTTCCCATTTGGGACAATCTTAGGATAAATCTTACTTTACCATACAAGTAAAATATTTTCCTTACCTTTTATCTTTCCTTACCAAAATTTCTCATACTCACGTACCTTCTTTATATCTTTCTCTCATCCGTACATACTGGTTTCTTTCTGTACAGAAGCATGTCATTCCTATTTCTCACTACACCACCCTACTTGATGAAGTACACCAGTTGTTTTTAAAATTCCCCACATTTTAAAATCAGGTAACGCAAAATGAAATACATGGAGATAACTGCCTTTGGAAGGAGAGTGTATTACTCACAGTTCTTCAAGAAGATGGGGAGGCATGGCATGTTACACAAGGCCACAAAGAGTCACTCAGGAGATGCAGAGAGAGAAAGGGGATGTTCCCACCAGCCATACATACTTTCCATTCCATTTCCTATGGTGGCTGCTTCCTTCAAAGTGTACCTTCTTCAGGGTCGTCCCATTTTGAGTGATATGTCTATCTATGTTCATTCTATTGAGTCTTCTCATAGGATGGGTTTTTCATCCACCAATACACCTGCCGAAAGTTCCTCCCTCTAGTGTGAATGCTTCTTCCACCCCTGAAACTACTGGTGGGCTCTCACTAAGGCCAACTTTATCCACCATTACTGCATCTGGTGTTGGGTCTTCTTGCAGGATACTTATACCTTCTATCCATGCACTTTCTTCTGGTTTCACCACTAGGCTAGATGATCCCACTACCATTCATCTCCTACTCACATCCATGCATTTCTTGTTAAATTTTTCCTGAGACTATGTGGTGATTCCACCCATGTACCCTGAGCTGGATGCACCCTCTAACTGTGTACTTCCTGCTATGCACCTCTTAGATTGACTTTAACCTCCAAAATGCACTAATTACCAAGACCTCTTTTAGGATAGCTGCACCATCTCCTTGTGGAATTCACATCTAGTTTAAACACTTAGTCTCGATGTTTTCTCCACTCATGCACCTCCCATTGAATTTTTCCTGTCTAAAATGTGCAAACCTCCAGTCAACTTTTGATTTTTGCATTCCTCAAATTGAATTCTCGATGAGAAATGGAATAAAAATAGAAGCTTCACAATATCTTTGGCATGTAGAACTGTCTTTGAGATTTCCCAAGGGATTCCTGGAAAGTCACAGAGCTTTGTTCTTTCACCTTGTGGACAGAGTATGCTAAGATAATTAGATTTATTTGTTGTTGCTATTGATGAGTTGTCAAATCAAAGGCTCTGTCATATCCAGATAGATTTTGAGATTTCTCTGATGCCTCCCACAAGATTCTGCAACCAGCTAAAGGTCAGAGTTCTTTTTGTCAATAAAAAAGGCAGTCTCACAGTTCCATGCAAACAGACAGTACCCTCAATACTAGTATTTCAAAGAGCAGGGTCTTGTATACAAGCTTCTGCTAACAGAAGCTTCTGCTAACACAATCACCTTTAATACCATGCCATTGGACAGAGTCAAATTTCAAAAACATCTAATTCAAGAAGCAGAGAATTTTGTGAAATTGGCTGTTTGAATCCTAACCTATCTGAACCTGTCTGGCCTTCACCAAATACAGTGAAAGTGAAGGTCATTAAGAATGAGTTGTTGAGAGTGCTTTCTTTAAAATCCAAGGGACACTCATGAGTTGGTACTGAATACTTGACCTCCATTTTCCCAGGGGAGAACATCAAGCACTTTTCTACCTCAAAGAGCTTTTCTCAGGAAAGAGTAGGGGAAAGAGCCTCAATAACAGGTAGAAGGGTCAGGCTGTCATCTCTGCAGTGCTGTCTACCTGCCATATAAACTTGAGAGAGCTGAATGTCATTTCTAGTCCTTGCTGGTCTCAGCAGTAAATGGAGACCATTTAACCTGTTCCCTTTACCCTAGTTGTCCACTTTCAGTAGAAAATTTTCCTTAGGAAAAGATCACAGTATGATATTTGGATGCCTCAAGCAAACTTTTAAAGTAAACTTTCTAACCTCCTAATTTTACAGCCATGGGAGCTGATGGGTCCCCAAGTAAATATAAATAGCACTACAGAAGACCAGAGCTTGAGTCTTCTCCCCCTCCTTCCACTATTTCTACCCTTTTTTCCATGAAGTCTCCTCTCCACAGTTGACATTTTGAATTCCTATCATCCTGCATTCCAGAACTCAAATATCTAATAACTGCCATACCTAACATGCCTCCCTAGTGCTAACTGATTTCCTTTACTGGGTTTTTCTTTAACAGAAATTTAGAGATCTTTCCCTCCAATGTTGTTATAAAATCCATAATGAGCAAAGAAAGTAATCTTTACATTTGTGTGAAGGACTCTGAAGAAGAAACTCTAAAATAATACCAAGTGCAGTTCCTGTTCACTGTCTTTTCTTATATTTACTTACTTATTTGTTTATTTTTCATCATGCTGGAGATGGAACTCAGGGCCTCATGCATGCTTAGGCAGGCACTCTATCACCACGCCACACTCCCAGCCCTCTGCAGATTTAAACCATACTCCTAAGAGAGTAAAAAATAAGCCACACATAGTGCATGGCTGTAATCTCAGTACTTGGGAGGCTGAGACAGGAGGATCACAGGTTCGAGGCTAGCGTCAGCAACTTAGCGATGTCCTCAGCAATTTAGTGAGACCTTGTTTCAAAATAAAATGTAAAATGGGCTGGTGGTATAACTCAAAGGTAGAATGCCCCTGCATCAATCTCCAGTACCCCTACACACATGAGTAAAAAATTAGTATATAATTATACTATTATATATTATTATAATATATATAATATTTACATGCTTGTTATAGCTAACCAGTAGCAAACAGTTCATGGACCAATACGAGTCCACAGAATTGGAATACTAAATTTGTATTAGTAATATAATAATATATAATAGTATATTATATATATAACATATATAATACATATATTGTAATACAAATTTATTATATTAGTAAATTAATTATATTAGTAATACAAATTTAGTATTCCAATTCTGTGGACTCGTATTTGTCCATGAACTGTTTGCTACTGGTTAGCTATAACAAGCATGTAAATTAATAATTAGCATTTAGAAACATTTATAGCAATCTGACATTGCCACAACACTTAAGGAGAGGGCTCATCTTGTTGAACAGGTGTTATCTGGGTGTTGTTGAATTCAAGTGGCAAATCAGGTGTGAGCTATATACTAGTCATGTGCAGTAAGATCATACATATACCAGGTTTGTTGGCACACACCTGTAATCCCAGTACTTGGGAGGCTGAAACAAGAGGATTGCAGGTTTGAGACCAGCTTCAGCAACTTCATGAGACCGTGTTTCAATATAAAAAATATTTAAAATAGGACTAAAGATATATCCCAGTGGTAGAACACCCCTGGGTTCAATCCCCAGAACCAAAAAAAAAATTCATATATCTTTTCCCAATTAAAGGAACAGCAAACAGAAAATTTTGGCCCTAGCCATAGATTCACAAATTATTGGCTCATCATCCCTGTTTCATGAAAAATATTGCTCAGCGCCACCCTGGGTACTTTCACTGCCTCTTATTTTTATTCAATGCCCCACTGGATTATTCCTCTGCACCCTTCCAAACCTGGGGTGGTATTGCTGATCCCATAGAATCTTTCACCACATTCCTGGACCAGGGGACCTGGACCTTCATTAATACCTCTACTCCCAAAGGATTCTTGTGGTGTGAGGCCAGCCTACTCCTAGGCTGTGAGTTCCCACTTACACCATATCAATGCTACCCTGCAAGTTCCTTGACTCTAGAACTCATCAATTCTCACAGATGATATTTTATGCCATGTTGACTTTTGTCAGACTCTGACACTAAAGAGATCACAGACCTGGTTGGCAGCCTCTCCTTGTTCACTTGGGTTTTAACTTTCCATTGTCTAACAGGGCAGTGGTGACAAATGGTATCTTCTACATGGGACCCAAGTGAGTTTCTCTCTCTATGTCTTCTCTTCCCCCCTTTTAGAAATTCACAAAAGGCCTAAACTTGGGTGGGCTCATGCCTTCTCAAAGGCAGCAATTCTTACTCTGCCTCCTTCCTTCCTCTGAGGGGAGCGTTTCTTGCAGTGTGGAAGGGGCATATGGCAGATGCTGGATCAGGCTGATGCTATGCTGCTTTTGACCTTCATGTTTCCTGTGAACCCACAAGCACAGCTGAGCATAATGTATAAAGGGATGATAGTGTCCCTCCTGGTCCTCCTAGGAACCTTTACTGCAGAGGGCTTAACAGCAGGGCTCATTCAGGATCAACCTCCAAACTATACCTCAAACACCAAATGGTCTGAAAGAGCCTTGCTCCTTACAGAAGTCACAGTGACCATGGTGTTGACTGTAAGGTGACCACCCGACCACACAGAACTGCTCACCTGATAAAATTAATCCAGCTACTATGGCTCCTCCTTCCCAGAATAAATTCCTCTGCAATACTATCCTGTGAAGTGTACATGGGAATATGTTTAGTTCTAAAACAAGCCATAACATTAAGCCAAATAAACAGCTTTTAAACGCTGGACAGCTGTTCAAACAACATGTCAAGATCTGAGCATAACAACTAACTCCCTGGCATTGCCCATCCTAGAGGCACTCACTTTACACTTATGGTCGCTGGACTATGGAAAACCCAGGCCCTGGACCCAGAGATACTGCAATGTGGAGAGGGGAGGGACCAGTGATGTCCCTAACCATGTGATCAGTGAAGGTGACTCTCCACCTTTGGTTACTAGGAAGAAGCCTACTTGCTACTCCCATGAACCGAGCAGGAAGAGATGAGCCTGGTCAAGGAGTGCTCCATGTCTTTATAAGGAGTCACAAATTTGTGTGGGAGGCATCCTGACAAAGAAGTTTTTGAAAGTACAAGGATCAGTGGGCAATAAAACTCTAAGCACAACTCCGACATGATTTCCTTCAATCTTGGGTTGCAACTGTGAATTAGTCAAAGGCCAACCCAGGTCCTTCTGCTTCCACAGAGGCAGAGAGAGGGTGAGTCACCAGGCAGAAAACAGAGAGGAGATCAGAGTGTATCTTGCCTGGGGTGTCCATCTCCTCCTGTCTCCTTCCTTTGCATGGCACTTTCCTGCCTCTCTCAGAGGGGAAGAAGGTGGTGGTTGTCATAGTCAGTGGCCTCAATCACCTGAGCACTGGGCCCAGCTGCATCTTAGGGAAGCACATGCCTGAGCATGTGTATTAGGGAAGGAGACAAATGCACCAGTTTCTTAAGAGCTATCTGTCTGTGCCATGTGCTGTGTGAAGCAGCAGTTTATAGGCACAAGTGGACTTAACATTTGGGAAAACCAAAGATGGAGGGACTCTTATCCCTCATTTTACACATGAAGAGACTAGTGCTAAGAGGAAAAAGATGAATGTCCCAGATCACATGGCCAGAAAGTGATGCAGTTGGATCTTGAACCTCTGATTCTGTTGTGGAAGACATCTGGGCAGCCTCTAGGAAGCCATCTGGGAAAGCCCATCAGGCAGCAAAGGGTGGATTTAGAGGATGCAACAAACGTGAAACCCTTACATGTAGACTCTCACAGGCATGCAGACTCATTGTTACACTAGATGTGAATATTTCTAACTGAAAACAGCATATGAGAGTACTAATAAGAATTGTATGTAGCCGGACATGGTGGTACACACCTGTAATCCCAGTACTTGGAAGGCTGAGACAGGAGGATCACAGGTTCAAGACTAGCCTCAGCAACTTAGAGAGACTCTCAGCAACCTAGAGAGATCCTGTTTCAAAATAAAAAAAATAAATAAGCCGGGCGTGGTGGTGCACGCTTGTAATCCCAGTACTTTGGGAGGCGGAGACCGGAGGATCCGGGTTCACGGCCAGCCTCAGCTCTCTCT
>PVJS01021757.1:0-11078 GCA_004027185.1 Glis glis
GGCTGAGACTGGAGGATCACAGGTTCGCGGCCAGCCTCAGCTACTTAGTGAGGCCCTCAGCAACTTAGTGAGACCTGGTTTCAAAATAAAGGATAAAAAATAGGGCTGGGGGTGTAGCTCAGAGGTAGGGTGCCCCAGGGTCCAATCCCCAGTACCGCAAAAAGAAAAAGACATAGTACCCAGCATAAATAATAGATTGTCATTTGATTTTTTTTTTTTTTGGCGGTACCGGGGATTGAACCCAGGGGCGTTCTACCTCCGAACTATACCCCAAGCCCTTTTTAAACTTTTGTTTTGAAAGAGGATCTCACTAGGTTGCTAAGAGGATCTCACTAGGTTGCTATGAGGATCTCACTAGGTTGCTACATTGCTGAGGCTGGCCTCAAATCTGTGATCTTCGTGTCTCAACCTCCCACGTACTGTACTGGGATTACAGGGTGTGCCATCAAGCCTAGCTTTGCCAATTCTTAATCTTTTTAATGGCTATAAACAGAACTCAGCAAAGTCAGCCAGGATTGAAAAAAATAAAGAGCATGGGCTTTACTCTGTGGTATTGGTGCCTACAGCACAGACACTAGTGGTGACCCTGGGTAAATCAGTCCTCTTCTCTTAACCGCAGCTTCCTCTCACACAAAATGGGTCAATACATTAAAAGAATAGGCTTTGGTGTCAGACTGATCCAGTACAAATTACTATTTTTTAAATTATATTAACTTCATCAAATTATTTAGCCTCTGTAGGCCTGAGTTTGTGAAATGGGAATAATTTCACATCAGATTGGAATTATCTATCTTCTGCATAGGATTGTAGTGAGAAATAAATGAGACAATCTGGGCTGTGGCTATAGCTCAATGGTAGAGCAATTGCCTAGCAAGTATGAGACCCTGGGTTCGATCTCCAGCACCATGAAAAAGGAGAGAGAAAATCTATCTAAACTGGGCATGGTAGTGCTTCACGCTTGTAATCCTAGTACTTGGGAGGCTGAGACAGGAGGATCACAGGTTCGAGGACAGCCTCAGCAAGACTCTCATTGACCTAGCAAGACCCTGTTTCAGAATAAAAATAAAATCAGGCTGGGGGTGTAGCTCTGAGGTAGAATGCTTCTGGGTTCAATCCCTAGTGCCTACCACCAAAAAAAGAAAAACGAAAAAAGAAAATCTATCTAAAGCTGGTACATAGTACTGTGTACTTATTTGGCAAACACACAATAAATGTTAGTTGCTTTTACTATTAACTTGTAATGGGGTGCAGAAAATTATACCCCAAAATATAGTACTTTGACATACTGAAACTAAGTATGTGTTACTGGGAATTAAACTCAGGGACACTATCATTGAGCTATATCCCCTAACTTTCTTTTTTAATTTTTTTTTTTTTTTTGCGGTACTGGGGATTGAACCCAGGGACATTCTACCTCCAAGCTACACCCCCAGCCCTATTTTTTATTCTTTATTTTGAAACAGGGTCTCACTAAGTTGCAGAGGACCTCACTAAGTTGCTGAGGCTGGCAGTGAACCTGCGATCCTCCTGTCTCAGCCTCCCAAGTACTGGGATTACAAGCGTGTGCCACCATGCCCAGCTTTTTTTTTTAAATTTTGAAACAGGGTCTTTCTAAGTTGCTGAGGCTGGCCTTGAATTTGTCCTCCTGCCTCAGTCTCCCAAGTACAAGCACGTGCCGCAGCACCCAGCTACTTTAAGTTACTGATGTGGCCTTCAAGTTTTTCTTTTCTTTTCTTTTTTTTTTTTTTTTTTGTGCTGGGGATTGAATCCAGGGGCATTCTACCTCTGAGCTACACCCCCAGCCCTATTTTATTCTTTTATTTTGAAACAAGATCTCACTAAGTTGCGAAAAGCCTCACTAAATTGCTGAGGCTAGTCTCAAATCTATGATCCTCCTGTGTGAGCCTACACAAGTACTGGGATTAAAACATTTCCCACTTTTGGATTGTCAGAACATGAGAGTT
Organism: Glis glis; assembly: GCA_004027185.1. Classification (NCBI taxonomy): domain Eukaryota; kingdom Metazoa; phylum Chordata; class Mammalia; order Rodentia; family Gliridae; genus Glis; species Glis glis. The sequence continues at coordinate 1,965 of PVJS01021757.1, forward strand.
TAAAGTAAAAAGCAAAAATCTTTCTCTTCCTTTCTCCTCCACTGTCTCTCTTTCCCAGGTGATCAGAGTTGTCATTTAGAATTAGTTTTGGGGAGTATTACATCCCCAAATGTCCACTCCTCCTTTTCTTTCCGTGAACTCTCACTCTCCTATCTTTTCTTTCTTTTATTTTTTTTAATTTATTTATTTATTTATTTTTGTGTGTGTGGTACTGGGGATGGAACCCAGGTGCCTTCTACCTCCAAGCTATGTACCCCAGCCCTATTTTATTTGTTTTTTTGGAAACAGAGTCTCACAAAGTTGCTGAGAGCCTCACTAAGTTGCTGGGGCTACCTTCAGACCTGTGATCCTCCTGTGTCAGCCTCCCAAATACTGGGATTACAGGCCTGCTTGGTACTGGGATTAAACCCAGAGGCATTCTATCTCTGAGAGTCTTGCTGAGGCTATCCTTGAACCTGTGATCCTCCTGTCTCAGCCTCTCAAGTTCTAGGATGACAGGCTTGTACCACCATGACCTGGTTATCTTCTGTACTTCAAGCAAGTATTCTTGGGAAACTCTAGGGCTGGGACAGGCCTGGAGACCAGGATCTGGTGAACTGGGCCAACTGTGCAGGAGGTAGCACCTGAGCCCTCCAGGCAGAGACTTACCTGGAGGGAGCAGGCCCAGGTGCCATGGATTTCTGACAGAAGCTACAAATTCATACTTTTGTATGAAATAAATACAGCCCCCACCCCCAAAAATCCCCAAACAACAAAGGCCCACAACTTAAAATTCAGCTACCTCTGCTTTTGACTTACAAGAAACTTTAGGTTGACTGTAGAAACAGAACTGACTGGATTGAATCCAGGAAAGGATTGTAGAAAACATGTGCTTTATTTCATGGGAAAAGGAAACTGCGACCCAGAGAGGGGCTATGGCTTTGGTGCAGGTGAACAAATACTGCTGGGGACTAATTGCTATGCGAAACAGAGGTCATGCGTGGCCTGTCCTCTAGTGGAAGAGACCACCTGCGAACTACTGGAAGGCAGCTGAATCCATGCCCATCCATCACAGAGGACTGGACAAGGCCCAGGCATGGAGCATGGGAGGAAGCAGTGGGCTCTGACACCTCTCCTGCCAACCCAGGCCTCCTGCTCCTCCAGCCCTAAGATCCACCAGCCCCAACCCTCCCTTCAAGGAAATGCGCCATGGAGAATATAATCATGCTTGCAATGAGAAGAAAACTGCTAGCATTTACAGTGCCATATTCCAGCATCAAACAGCCTGACCAGGGGAAGAACACTTGGCCCTTAAATTTTAAAATAATAGTTGGGTATGGTGGTGGATGGCTGTAATCCCAGCACTTGGGACACTGAGACAGGAGGATCCCAGGTTTGAGGCCAACCTCAGCAATGTAGTGAGACTCTCAGCAACCTAGGGAGACCCTATTTAAAAAAAAAAAAAAAAAAAATATATATATATATATATATATATATAAATGGCTGGGGGTGTAACTTGGAGGTAGAATGCCCCTGGGTTCAATTCCCAGTACCACAAAAAAAATAAATAAAATACTGTGGCACAAGCCAGACATGGTGGGGCACGCCTGTCATCCCAGTACTTGGGAGGTGAGACAGTAGGATTACAGGTTCAAGGTCAGCCTCAGCAACTGAGACCCTGTTTCAAAATTTAAAAATAAAATTTTAAGCCGGGCGTGGTGGCACACGCTTGTAATCCCAGTACTTGGGAGGCTGAGACAGGAGGATCGCAGGTTCACAGCCAGCCTGCACTACTTAGTGAGGCCCTCTACAACTTAGTAAGACCTCTGTTTCAAAATAAAGAATTATAAATAGGGCTGGGGGTGTAGCCAAGAGGTAGAATGCCCCACGTTGAATCCCCAGTACTGCAAAAAAAAAAATTTTTTTTAAGGGCTGGGGGTGTCGCTTGAAGGTAGAATGCCTCTGGGTTCAATCCCAGTACCAAAATAAATTAAATACTGTGGAACAGCCAAGACAGCCCTGGAAAGCAGAAAGGCAAGGTACAGTCCTGGATCAGCCATTAACTAGTTAAAGGAGAAGGTAAATATGTAAACAGATGAAGTTAGACTAGAAGGAAGCTTAGGGCTTGGCCAGTTTGGTAATTCTAGGGCATTTTATGAGAGAGTTCACTGAAGTTCAAAGAAAGAAGCTCTCATTGCAGGCAGGAAATGCCAGGGAAGACTTCCTGGAGGAGTTGCAGATTAGATTAGGCCCTAAAGGATAGGAAGGATTAAGTAGCAGTGGGGAACGGATGGAAGGGGGGGGGGAGAAGGAAACAGCTTTAACAAAAATTTAGGGGAAAGAATACACCCAGGAGATGTGGTACAGTGCAAAGCACAGGTTCACAGGACTGAGGAGATCTCATCTCTGTGTAGGAAGCCAGGGCCAGCTGCATGAGGAATCCCAAGGGAGTGTTGAGGGTTTTACCAAGAGGGGGGGCTTTTCACATTTCTTGTGGGGGACGTGCTGGGGTCTCAGCAAGAGATGTTGCAGCAGGGGTGGGAAGCCTACGTGGTGGAGATCTTGAAATTTTAGTGAGTTTTTTGGTACTGGGGATTGAATGGAGGGACATTCTGCCTCCAAGTTATACCCCCCAGCACTTTTTTATGTTTTGTTTTGATACAGGGTCTTGCTCAGTTGCTGAGGACCTAGGTTGCTAAGGCTGGCCTCAAACCTGGAATTCTCCTGTCTCAGCCTCCCAGGTACTGTTATTACAGGCGTGCTCCACCAAGCTTGGCTTCCCCAGAATTCTTTTTTTTTTTTTTTAACAGGCAGAAACTCAGGGCTGGCAGTGTGGCTCAGTGGTAGGGAGTTTGCCTAGCATGCTTGGAGCCCTGGGTTCGATTCCCAGAACTGCAAAAATCTAGCCGGGATAGGCTCAGGCCTGTAATCCCAGTACTGGGGAGGCTGAGACAGGAGGACTGCAGGTTCAAGGCCAGCCTCAGCAATTTATCGAGATCCTGTGTCAAAATAAAATAAATAAATAAATGAATAAAAGGCAGAAAAGCCCCTGAGTGCAATCCCCATTACCATTAAAAAAAAAAAAAAAAAAAAAACAGGCAGAAACTCAAGGGAGAAAGTCAAGTCTTTTATTCCTTCATCAGCCCTCGACTGAGTTTGTTCTCTTCTGGACATGGAGTCAGGAATCTCGCTCTGCATGTCCTGCCCACCAGCTCCCTAAGGTCACCCTCTGCTCTTCAGCACTGCTTGGATGACCCTAGCACTCCTTAGGGAATGTGGGCGGTGGTGACATGATGGGCAATCCACTTCAGTCCAGCACAGGCTGGGACAGGAGAACTCGAGGTGGCATTTACTACTTGGGGAGCTTTTGTATAAGGTTTTCCAATTTCCTTTGTCTTCCCTTAGAGAGCTCCATCACAAAGCAATCGAGTGAGGCCAGGGGTTCTGGGGGCTTTCTACAGCCACTGACTCCAGTAATTATACCTCAATATACCCCCTCAGTATCTGCTCCCTTTAACAGAAATAAAATTATCTCACAAATAAAATTAATTCTAATAACATTCAAGCTCTACTTCAGGGATAAAAAGAAAAACTTATTTACTACCTTATTCGATTGAACTTTTCTGTTATGATCACTAAGGGTAATCAGAAAGTTGCGATTTTTGTAGTCCCAGTGCTCAGGAGGCTAAAGCTCAAGGTTCACTTGAATCCACAAGTTCAAGACCCGACAAGCCTGGGTAACATAGCCAGACCCTCACTCCAAAAAAATCTTAAAAAGCTAGATGTGGAGTTCTTGCTTGAGTGTGTGTGTGTGTGTGTGTGTGTGTGTGTGTGTGTGAGAGAGAGAGAGAGAGAGAGAGAGGATTAAACCCAGTGCATTCTACTTCTGAGTTACACCCCAGCCCTTTTTACTTTTTTATGTTGAAAACAGGGTCTCTATAAATTGCTGAGGGTCTCACTAAATTGCCAAGGCTGTCCTCAAATCTGTGCCATGGCACCCAGCTTTGCTTGAGTTTCTGAGTAAAAAAACAAAAACAAAAACAAATGGAAGTAAGAATTTTGTTGGATAATCCTCAAATCAACCTTTTTTTTGGGGGGGGGCAGGCTTGGGATAGAAACCAGGACCTCAGTCATGCTGGACAGCTGCTCTACCACTGAGCTAACCCCCAGTTCACAGTGACCATTTTAAAGGACCATCTCTACCTTCCATTACTATTTGCTAAGTCAGTCATCTGAGGTTTTTATTTCTTTTTTTTTTTTTTTTTTTTGCGGTGCTGGGGATTGAACCCAGGGGCATTCTACCTCCACGCTACACACACGGCTCTATTTTTTTTTATACTTTATTTTGAAACCGGGTCTCACAAAGTTGCGGAGGGCCTCACTAATTAGAGAGAGAGAGAGAGAGAGAGGGAAAGAGCGAGAGACAGGAAGAGAGAGAGACAGGGAGAGAGAGAGAGAGAGAGAGAGAGAGAGAGAGCTGAGGCTGGCTGTAAACCCAGATCCTCCAGTCTCCACCTCCCAAAGTACTGGCATTGCAAGCGTGCGCCACCACGCCCGGCGTATCTGAGGTTTTTATTTCTAATAAATCAAAACTTTTGAATGGCCAGGCATGGTGGCACACACCCGTAATCCCAATGCTTGGGAGGCTGGAGCAGGGTGATTATAGGTTAAAAGCCAACCTCAGCAATTTAGCAAGACCCTATTTCCAAACCAAATAAGAAATAAAATATAAAATAGGTCTGGAGGTGTAGCTTGGAGGTAGAATGCCCCTGGGTTCAATCCCTAGCAACACACACACACACACACACACACACACACACACACACAAACACAGCATGAAAGTAGCTGGGTACTGTGGTGCGCACCTGTAATCCCAGTACTTGGGAAGTTGAGATAGGAGGATCACAGATTCAAGGCCAGCCTCTGCAACATAGTGAACCCTGTTTCAAAATAATTTTGTTTAAAGGCTGGGGGAATGCCCTGGGGTTCAAAACGTCCTTCAAGGCAAGTACTTTTGAATGGCCTTGCTTTAGGGACCATAAATTTTTTTCTTTTTCTTTCTTTCTTTTTTTTTTTTTGGTGCTGGGAAGCAAATCCAGGGCCTCACTCGTTTGGTGAGCGCTATACCACGCTATACCACTCAGTTATACCCCAACCCCTATGAACATATTCTCGACGAAATTATGTCCTGAGAAACTGCAGGCCCAACATCTGCCATGGAAGGGAAATAAGGGTGGACAGGAATGTGTTATCTCTGCATGACATTAACATGGCCTTTCAGGTTTACCCTAAGATAAAGAAAGATGAAACAACTAGGGTTTCAGTAGAGAGCAGTTTATCATTGTGAACTAACCACTTCCAGGAATTAAGGACGCCAAACAAGTCAAAACATTTCTGAAAGAAATGCACTGCATCAGGCGTGATAGCAGGGTGTTATTTACTTTTCCTTAGCTAGCTCAAGTATTCCAAGTCTAAATATGATCCACCACTGGGGACCTTGACTGTGTGTGTGTCTGGCACTAGGGATTGAAGGGCATTCATTCTACCTCTGAGCTACATCCTCAGCCATATAATTTATTTGTTTGTTTGTTTGTTTGTTTGTTTGTTTGTTTTTGATACTGGGGATTGAACCCAGAGGCATTCTACCTCCAAGCAACACCCCCAGCCCGATTTTATTTCTTATTTGGAAACAGGGTCTCATAGGTTGCTGAGAGCCTTGCTAAATTGCAGAGGCTGGCTTTGAATCTGTGATCCTCCTGTCTCAGTCTCCCAACTACTGGGATTACAAGCCTGCGCCACCATGCCCGGCTTTATTTTTGTGAAACAAGATCTCGCTAAGTTGATGAAAGTCTCACTATTTGCTAAGACTGTCCTTGAACCTACGATCCTCCTTGTCTCAGCCTTCCAAGTACTGGGATTACAAGCACTCACCAACACGCCCGAATGGGACCTTGACTTTTTTTTGTGTGTGTATATGCATGCGTGTGTGATGCAGGTCCTTTATTCCAGGGTCTCAAGAATGTTAGGGAACTCTCTACCACTGAACATCTTCAGCCCTTCAATCTGATTTCTGATATGTGCAACATTTACTCTATAAAACCCACAACCCCAATGTTTGAGAGGCTGAAACAGAAAGATTGCAGATTTGAGGCCAACCTCAGCAATTTTTCAAGACCTTCAACAACTGAGCAAGACCCTGTTTCTTTTCTTTCTTTTTTTCTTTTTATTTTTTGGTTTAACCAGGGATTGAACCCAGGAGCATTCTACCTCCGAGCTACACCTCCAGCCCTATAATTATTCTGTATTTTGAAACAGGGTCTCACTAAGTTGCAGAGGGCCTCACTAAGTAGCTGAGGCTGGCCACGAACCGTGATCCTCCTGTCTCAGCCTCCCAAGTACTGGGATTACAAATGTGCACCACCACGCCTGACTCAACCCTGTTTCAAAATAAAAAATAAAGCCGGTCATGGTGGCACATGCCTGTAATCTCAGTACTTGGGAGGCTGAGACAGGAAGATCTCAGGTTCAAGAAGAGCCTCAGCAACTTAGTGAGACTTTCAGCAACCTCACAAGACCATGTTTCAAAACAAAAAGTAAAAAGTACTGGGGGTGTAGTACAGAGGTAGAATGCCCCTGAGTTCAATCCCCACTAACAAATAAAATAATAAAAAAGAAGAGTTCTAGCATTCTACATGATATAATATTAATCACATTTTTCTGATGTACTACAGATACTGACTCACTTAGAGGAGAATCCCCAAAACATATGTATGAAAGCCAGGAGCCGTGCACACCTGTAATGCCAGCATGTGGGGGCTAAGAGAAGAGGATAACTGATTGGAGGACAGTCCCAGTAATTTAGGAAAACCCTCAGCAACATAGTGAGACGTGTGTGTGTGTGTGTGTGTGTGTGTGTGTGTGTGTTACTACTGAAGCTAGGGGAATTCTACCTCTGAGTTACACCCCCAGCCCTATTTTATTTTTATTTGGAAATAGGGTCTTGCTAGGTTGATAAGCCTCACTACTTGCTGAGTCTGTCCTCGAACCTGTGATCCCCCTGTCTCAATCTCTCAAGTACTGGGATTACAAGCGTGCGCCACCACACCAGCTGAGACTCTTTTTCAAAACAGAAAATAAAAAGGGCTGCGAAGCTCAGAGGCAGAATGCACCTGGGTTCAATCACCAGTATATATATATATATATATATATATATATATATATATATAGCTTACACACGCACAGCTTTTACTACAATTCAACAGCCCATATTACAGGGTGATAGCCAAATCTTATCAATAAAAAATGAGTAAATATCCATATGATGACATTTCACAGAACAGTGTGAGATCGATAGCTTCAGCCCATCGGGCCAGGACCATTCTGACAGTGGCAGTAATCAGGTACCCAGAATCCTCACCACCTCCGCCTTTCACCTCACATCTTTCCTTTCTAGCCGCAGGCTGCCGGCGGGTTCAGTCTGGATTTCAGGTCTTCTGCGGCTTTCGTCCCGCCTCTCTCCCCACCATCCTCAACTCTCAAGAGGACCACCATTAAAACAAACCACGCCAGATCAGAATCAATTCGCTGAATGACCAGCACTTGGTATTTAAATTTCAATTTGAAAATTAACTTTCGATTTGAAAACCCACTCTTAAACCCAGCACATTCACAGGAGATTTTTCTTCTCCCCCAAACCCAAAACAGTTCCTAGGAGAACTCCTCCCCCCACAAATAGGTATTCAACTGACCAATTATGCACATAACTACTCATTTTCACATGCAAATATCTTGCTCATTATCCTTTTGTTTTGTTTTGTTTTTACCGTGCTGGGGATGGACTCCAGGGTGGCCCACCTGCTAAGCAAGTGCTCTCCCACTGAGCCACATCCCCCAGCTCCAAATCATCCTTTTGCACATTTGAATGTGACTTTTACATTTAAAGTCCAGTGGCTGGATTTTAGAGACCCCAGCCTGTGGGGTAGAGATTAAGATTTGGTTTCTAATTATCATTTTGTTTTGGTGCTAATGTGCTTGTTCCTTATTAGTGCCACTCCCTGGCCCCAAACCAGATTAAAAGAAATTCCTTTCATTTGCCTGGTTTCAGGGATACAAAAGAATTTCTCACTTTGCAAATCCCCTGGTAGTATTGGGTGAAGAATGCATCACCTCGGGATGTTGCTGCCTTTCAGCTGTCGGGAATTTCTCACACTTAAAAGATGCTTTTGCTGTTGCTTTTTTCTCTTTAGCGAATTTAAAGGTAATAACTACTGTCCTGAATCTGCTGCCATTTTTAATTGCGCGCAATTCCTGAAAAAAACAATGCAAATAGAAATTTGTCTTAGAGATTTTGTAAATATCTGAAGCATTTGCAGAAAATTTTTGTCACCAAATAAGTCAAATAATAGTATTAATGACCTTCACCAGGCTTTCCTGAATATGTGTGATTAAAATTTATTACATTATTCTAATCTATTATGAAATTATAAAAATGAACACTTTCCTTTAGATTGTTTTAAATATTTGTCCGTTTTACAAATCTTCAGATAAAACTAAATGTTATTTAATATTAAAATATACATATAAACTAAGAAGTGTGCCATATGTATTGCTCTGATACAAGAAAGATAATGTCTTTATCAAAATAATATGAATGTTACAGAGAGGTCAATATTCAAAAAGGCATTTTTCTAACCCCTAAGTTATCTCTGCTACATCAACAGTCCAAATAACATTTTATTTGGACTTTCCTTTTATTTCTATCATATATAAGAGCTCAAAAAGCAGTTTTTTCTTTTGTTTTTGCAATGTTGGGGATCAAATCCAGAGAACATGCTAGATAAGCTATCTATCACTAAACTACAGTCACCCCAAACAGCAGTTTTAATTGAATTTAAATATAAATAGTACTGTCTTTAAATATATTTTGAAACTTTTTTTCTTCTAGTGCTGGGGATCAAACCTAGGGCTTTACAGATCCTAGGCAAGCATTCTACCACTGAGCAACACTCCCTGCCCTACACTTAAGATTAATATAATTTTTCAATTGTTTTAATTCTTGTATGTGTGTGGGTGTGCGTGGGTGCGTGCGTGCGTGTGTGTGTGTGTGTGTGTGTGTGTGTTTTACTGGGGATTGAA
>PVJS01021757.1:11178-21508 GCA_004027185.1 Glis glis
TACCGGGGATTGAACCCAGGGGCATTCTACCTCCGCGCTACACCCCCGGCCCTATTTTTTATAGTTTATTTTGAAACCGGGTCTCATGAAGTTGCGGAGGGCCTCACTAAGTAGAGAGAGAGAGACAGAGAGAGACAGAGAGAGACAGAGAGAGAGAGACAGAAACAGGGAGAGAGAGAGAGAGAAACAGGGAGAGAGAGAGAGAGAGAGAGAGAGAGCTGAGGCTGACCGCAAACCCGGATCCTCCGGTCTCCGCCTCCCAAAGTACTGGGATTAGAAGCCTGCGCCACCACGCCTGGCCCACCTGCTATCTTTTCATTTTTATTTTGAAAAATTAAAAGGTCTTGCTAGGTTGCTGAGAATTTCACAACTTGCTGAGGCTATCCCAGAACCTGCAATTCTCTTGTCTCAGCGTCCCAAGTACTAGGATTACAGGCGTGTGCCACCAAGCCTGGTTATATTTCTACATTTTAAATGATCAAGAAAAGCTGACCATACATGCTAATATGTCCTTGTAAATATGTGTAATCCTAACCAAGAACTTCCAAAATCTCTTTTTTAAATTACAGTTGATTCCTTTTAAGGTGGATGTGAAAGATGGTAGATGGGTTAGAGTACAGGATTAATAATAGATTTTTTTAAAGTAATTATTGAAGCCGGGTGTGGTAGCGCACACTTGTACTCCCAGTACTTGGGAGGCTGAGACAGGAGGATCGCAGGTTCGCAGCCAGCCTCAGCAACTTAGAGAGACCCTGTTTCAATATAAAGAATAAAAAAATAGGAGTGCCAGGCGTGGTGGCGCACGCTTATAATCCCAGTACTTGGGAGGCTGAGACCAGAGGATCCGGGTTTGCGGCCAGCATCAGCTACTTAGTGAGGCCTCCGCAATTTATTGAGACTCTGTTTCAAAATAAAGAATAAAAAATCGAGCTGGGGGTGTAGCTTGGAGGTAGAATGCCCCTGGGTTCAATCCCCAGTAACACAAAAAAAATTTTTTTAACCTAATCACAAAAAAATGCATAGTAACCCAATGAAATGACTTTCTTTTTTCTGTATTTTTCTTTCTTTTGGGGGGTGGGGGTGCTGGGGATTTGGGGATTGAACCAAGGGGCATTCTACCTCCAAGCTACACTCCCAGCCCTTTTCAATGGAATTTTTTTTTGACTACCAGACTGGCAAAAATAAGGAGAGAAAATACTTAATGTTGGTAAGCATTTGCAGAAACAAGTACTCTCATATTCTGTAAGTAAAAATGTAACTTTGTGCTCTAACATTAGAAGATAATTTGGGAGTATACACTAAAATTCAAGATGCTGGTAGACTCACCCAGAAATTCTACTAAGGAAATATAAATAATACAAACAACTGGACACAGTGGAAATGTCCGGAGTGGAGTTATCCTCCAGATGCAGCACCTGTGGCTACTGGGGGAATCGACCCTGTATGTTATTCAAGATATTCAATGAACAACTCACCAAGCAGAGGCAGGAGAACCAATCACACGTTTGAGGCCAGCCTCTGCATTTAGCAAGACCCTGTCTCAAAATAAAAAATAAAAAGGGCTGCGGATGTAGCCCAGTGGTTACAATCCTCTCCTGGGTTCAATCCCAAGTATCACAGACACACACAAAAAATCTTGAGATATTCAGTGAGAAATATAAAAGAGAGTAATATATGTCTACATGTATTAGTTTACGCAACAGACATTTTTAAAAGCTGGAATATTGTGTACTACGGAAGTTATCTTTAGAGGCAAGAATTAATAAAACACTTGTATTTTCTTTTAACATATTCTATAACTTTCAAAGGTTTTTGTTTTTGTTTTGAGATACTGGGGATTAAACCCAGGGGCATTCTACCTCCAACCTATACCCCAACCCTTTTTATTTTGAAACAGGGTCTCACGAAATTGCTGAGGCCAGCCTCAAACTGGCAACCCTCTTGTCTCAGCCTCCCAAGTACTGGGATTACAGGTCTGAACCACCATGTCCACTTGTAATGTAAATTCTACAACTATGTATCATGATGTATTCAGAAAATACTTTTCTTTTCAGTGCTGGGGATCAAACCCAGAGACTCTCATGAAGAAAACATAGATTTTTAAAATTAAAAGCCAGGCGTGGTGGTGCATGCTTGTAATCCCAGTACTTGGGAGGCTGAGACAAGAGGATCGCAGTTTTCTCGGCCAGCCTCAGCAACTTAGTGAGGTCCTCCACAACTTAGTGAGACCCTGTTTCAAAATAAAGAATAAAAAATAGGGGTGGGGGTGTAGCTCAGGTAGAATGCCCCTGGGTTCAATCCCCAGTACCCCCAAAAAAAGATTAAAAAAAAAACAACAATATGTTAAACACTGGGGTTATAGCTCAGTGGTAAAAGCCCTGGGTTTTATCATCAACTCCACAAAATAAATAAAGAAAAATAAGAAAAGAAAGGAGAAAAACAATATATAGAACTGAAAGTAAGTAAACTGTGTGTGTGTGTGTGTGTGTGTGTGTGTGTGTGTACGTGTGTGTGCGCGCGTGCGCGCATGTGTGTTTTATTGGGAATTGACTCAGGGGTGCTCTACCTCTGAGCCACACCCCCAGCCCTTTTTATTTTTTACTTTGAAACAGGATCTTGCTAAATTACCAAGGGATTGCTTCAAACAGCCTCGTAAGTACTGATATTACAGACATGTGACACCATGACTGCCTTATAAATGGTAATTTAACAAATAAACCAAATGATTCACATAGGACTCTACCACAATGAATCTGTCAGGTTTCAACAAAAGTGAACAGCCTGCACTTTCACATTTCTGTCCCAAATAGAAAGTGAAGCTTACAGACATGTATCACCGTGTATCTGGGTGGCTGAGACAGGAGGATCAAAGGTTCTAGGGCAGTCTCAGAAATTTATCAAGACCTCAGTAACTTTGTGAGACCCTGTTTCAAATTAAAAAATAAAAAAGGCTAGGGATGTAGGTTGGAGGTAGAATGACACTGGATTCAGAGCTGGGCGTGGTGGCGCACGCTTGTAATCCCAGTACTTGGGAGGCTGAGACTGGAGGATCCGGGTTCGCAGCCAGCCTCAGCTACTTAGTGAGGCCTCCACAACTTCATGAGACCCTGTTTCAAAATAAAGTATAAAAAATAGGGCCAGGGGTACAGCTCGGAGGTAGAACGCCCCTGGGTTCAATCCCTGGTACCACACACACAAAAAAAAATGACACTGGATTCAATCCTCAGTACCAGTACATAAATAAATAAATACATATACATACATACATACATACATACATAGGAAAGAAAGTAAAGGTTAGCCAGGTATGGTGGCACATGCCTGTAATCCCAGTATTTACGAGGCTGAGACAGGAGGATCGCAGGTTTGAGGCCAGCCTTAGCAATTTAGTTTCAAAATAAAAAATAAAATAGGGATGGGGGTATAGCTCAGAGGTAGAATGCCATTGGGTTCAATTCCCAGTGCCAAAAAAAAAAAAAAAAAAAAAAGATTTTAAAACAGTGAGACAGCCAGGTGTGGTGGCACATGCTCGTAATCCCAGTACCTGGGAGGCTGAGACAGGAGGATCGCAGGTTCGCAGCCAGCCTCAGCTACTTGTGAGGCCCTCTGCAACTTAGTGAGACCCTGTTTCAAAATAAAGAATAAAAAATAGGACTGGGGGTGTAGCTTGGAGGTAGAATGCCCCTGGGTTCAATCCCTAGTGCCGAAAAAAAAAAAAAAACACAGTAAGACTGGGGAATAAATCAATTCCCTGATAGCAGTGTCACTGACCAGGGCTGTAGGGAGCAGTATGGGAGAAGATTTACTTTTATAATCTAAGGAAGATGAAAGCTCATGCTCTTCTCATGCAAATGGCTTGACTCAGTAGCCCTGGTAGATCTCAGGAGATGTGGAATGAGGACAGTTACCCTCCAAAGCCTGCTTCTGGATTGCCACAATGAATTTCCAGTCACCTGGACACTTTCCTTCAGTTTTAGTTTTACATTGTTGTAAGAAGAAACACCAGGAATCTGATCTGGTTACTTCTCTACTTGCAAATCCATGGAGGGACCATTGTCCAAAGGATAAGGCCCAAGCCCTCCTTATCAAGGCAAACAGGGCCCCAGTGACCAGGGCCACCTTATCTAGGGCCTTTGTCCACCTAAGCCTGCAGGCACACACAGTATTTCAGGGACAAGTTTGATGAGGATGCTCCCGTGGAGCATCCCAGCTTCTCCTGGGTTTCAATACCTGGGTGAGGATGGCAAAGCTGGATCTCTGGATACAGAGCACAGGATAAATGATTGTTGCTAGGGAGAAAGTGGTTGCCATGTGATAATAACCCTTAAGGGAATAATGCTTTGACTCCATTATAATAGCTGTTTGTTGTTGTCTTTTTTTTTTTTCTTTTTCATCAGAACAGAGCCTTGACTACAAATACTGACAGCTAACCACATTATTTAAAAGAAGCAGTCTAAACCACATGTGGTGGCGCATGCTTGCAATCCCAGTACTTGGGAGGCTCAGACAGAAGGATCTCAGGTTGGAGACCAGCCTTAGCAACTTAGTGAGGCCCTCTGCAACTTAGTGAGACACTGTTTCAAAATAAGAAATAAAATAAGGCTGGAGGTGTAGCTCAGAGGTAGAATGCCCCTGGGTTCCATCTCCAGTACCAAAAAAAAAACAAAATTGCTGGGCGTGGTGGCACACACCTATAATCCTAGTACTTAGAAGGCTAAGACAGGAAAACTGCAGGTTCAAAGACAACCTCAGCAACTAGTGAGAACCTGTTTCAAAACAAAAAGTAAGATAGGGCTGGGGATGTAGAAGTAGAAGGCCCCGGTACCACACACACACAACAAAAAAAATTTTTTTAAATGGCTGTCTGGGGGTATAGCTCAGAGATAGAATGCACCTCGGTTTGATCCCCAGTACCACGTCCAGAGACACACAAAAAGCAAGCAAAACAAAACAACATTATAAATGACATTGGTTACTTCTTTCTCATTATTAATACAAGATGACCCTTTGGGAAATACGGGGAATATAAAAAGGAAAATAAAGCCGGGCATACTGGTAACACCTGTAATACCAGTACTTAGGAGGCTGAGATAGGAGGATCACAGGTTCAAGGCCAGTGTCAACAACTTAGGGAGACTGTACCAAAATAAAATATTTTATTTTATTTTATTTATTTTTTTGCAGTACTGGGAATTGAACTCAGGGGCTTTCTACCTCCAAGCTACATCCCCAGATCTATTTTTTTATTCTTTATTTTGAAACAGGGTCTCACTAAGTTGCAGAGGGCCTCACTAAGTAGCTGAGACTGGCTGCAAACCTGTGATTCTCCTGTCTCAGCCTCCCAAGTACTGGGATTACAAGCATGCCAGGCAAAAATTTTAAAAAAGAGATGGGGATGGAGCTCAGAGGTAGAATGCCCCTGGGTTCCATCCCCAGTACCCCCCCCCAAAAAAAAACAAAAACAAATAAAAAATACTCATACAAACTTTTTTTAGGGGAATAGAACATGGGGATGAACCCAGTGTGGGGGGGTCTGCCTCTGAGCTAACCCTCCAGCCCTATTTTATTTTTTCTTTTGAAACAAGATATTGCTAAGTTGCTAAACCTAGCAAGACCCTGTTTCAAAACCAATTAAAAAAAGGGCTAGGGTGTAGCTCAGAGATAGAATGCTCCTGGATTCAATCCCCAATACCACTAAATAAAATAAATAAGTTGAATCCTAAGATGTATGAAAGAAAGAAGGAAAGTTGGGAGGAATGGAGGCGAGGACTTTAGGTAGGGATGCTACTTTTTCAGCATCCCAAATATTGGCATTACAGGTGTGAGCCACCACGCCAGGTTTCATACACACTATTATTAGTGACAAACTTTTTTTTTTTTGGTGCTGGGGATTGAACCCAGAGGGGTTCTGCCTCTGAGCTACACCCCCAGCCCTTTTTATTTTTTATTTTGAAACAGGGTCTCACTAAGTTGCAAAGGGCCTCACTAAGTTGCTGAGGCTGGCTGCAAACCTGCTTTCCTCCTGTCTCAGCCTCCCAAGTACTGGGATTACAAGCGTGCGCCACCACACCTGGTTGACAAACTTTTTATCTTCTAATTTCCTTCTTTCTTCATCCATATTTCCCAGGAAGCAAGTTTACTCCTTACCACCCATTTTTCTCCGTCTCCATTGGTAGAACTCTAAGTCACCATTAGCTCTAAGGTAAAACACATTTTGTTTGGTTGGTTTTCAGAACTAAGGATTGAACTCAGGGAATACTCTACCACTGAGCTACATCCTCAGCCCTTTTTATTTTTATTTTGAGACAGGGTCTCCTTAAATTGCCCTGGCTGGCCTTCAATTTGCTATACGCCTGCTTCAGGCTCCCCAGTAGCTGGGATGCCTGGTTTCATTTATCCTTTTTTTCTTTTTTTTTTGGAACTAGGGATTGAACCCAGATGCATTCTACCTCTAAGCTACACCCCCAGCCCAATTTTATTTCTTATTTGGAAACAGGGTCTCACTAGGTTGCTGAGAGCCACACTAAGTTGCCAAGGCTGGCTTTGAACCTGCTACCTCGCCCAGCCATTTATCACCTCTTTATAAGGAAAACAGTCAATTAATGAGAATTTCTACATTGAAAAGGGAATTAGATAATAGGTATGTTCACCAATGACAAACAGTTACTAAGAAATATTTTTCTGGGACCTTCTTACAATACTTGAATTAAATCATGGGCTCATTTTCTTCCCCTACCAAAATGTTATTTATTTATTTATTTTTTATTTATTTTTTTGTGTGTGTGGTACCGGGGATTGAACGCAGGGACGTTCTACCTCCGCGCTACACACCCGGCCCTATTTTTTATACTTTATTTTGAAACCGGGTCTCACAAAGTTGCGGAGGGCCTCACTAAGTAGAGAGAGAGAGAGAGAGAGAGAGAGAGAGAGAGCTGAGGCTGGCTGCGAACCCGGATCCTCCGGTCTCCGCCTCCCAAAGTACTGGGATTACAAACGTGCGCCACCACGCCCGGCTTCCAAAATGTTATTTAAATACTTAACGACCTTTAAAGTTAGGCCTATGCTATCAAAGCTTAGAGCACAACAGCCTTATCAGGAAGAGTGAACTGCTCCCACACCCACCAAGGTAGCATCAGGCTCTCTGGAATCTCGAGGGTATTTTGCTGATAACCTCAATATTGAAGGTCAATCCCTAAATTCAGGAGAATCAAGTGCATGCCTCCCTGTTCTCCTTAAACTCCAGCCTGTGGCTCTAAGGTAGACAGGCCAGCACCTCATCCGTGGGCACACTTGCTCCTCCACTCCACACTGGGTCCTTCCACCTTGCCCTTTACAGTGCTGCATATCGTTTAGTATCCAACCAAGCCAGGTGCAGTGGCACACTCCCTTAATCTCAGTACTGGACTGAGGTATAGCTCTGAAGTTGAATGCCCTTGGGTTCAATCCTCAGACCAGAAAGAAAAAAAGGGAAAGGGAGGGATGGAGGAGGAAAGGAGGAAAGAAGGGAGGGAGGGAGGGAGGGAGGGAGGGAGGGAGGGAGGGAGGAAGGAAGGAAGGAAGGAAGGAAGGAAGGATGGATGGAAGGGAGAGAGGACTTGTATCTTTCATGGACATACAGTGATTTAATGGACTATTGAATAAAGCATCTATGTTGGCTGGGGATGTAACTCAGTGGCAGTGTGTGCTTGTCATTCTTAAGGCCCTTGGTTCAATCCCCAGCACCCCAATAAACAATTAAATAACAATGTGTGCCAGGCGCTCTGAGAGAACAGCTCTGTGCTATATGTATTTTCCCCAATTGATGGACAGGGAAACTGAGGGCTAGAGACAAAGTAACCAGTCCAAGGTCACAAGTTAAGCAAGATTTTAGAGCTTGGTTGGTGTTTTTTTTTTTCTTTCTTTCTTTCTTTCTTTTTTTTTTTTTTGCAGTACTGGGCTATACCCCCAGCCCTATTTTTTCTTCTTTATTTTGAAACAGGGTCTCACGAAGTTGTGAAGGGCCTCACTAAGTAGCTGAGGCTGGCCGTGAACCCGGATCCTCCGGTCTCAGCCTCCCAAGTACTGGGATTACAGGTGTGTGCCACCACGCCTGGCTTTTTGGGGTTTTTTTTGTTTTGTTTTTATTTATTTATTTATTTTTTTTTTTTTGGTGGGGAGGGCTGGGGATTGAACCCAGGGTGTTCTACCTCTGAGCTAGACCCCCAGCCTTATTTTGTTTTTATTTTGAAACGGGGTCTGGGTTTCTTTGGTTTGGTTTGGTTTTTGAATTGATCTCAGGAGCATTTTACCTCTGAGCTACACACCTAGCCCTATTTGTTTATTTATTTATTTTGCAATACTAGGGAGTGAACCCAGGAGCATTCTATCTCCAAGCTACACCCCCAGCCCTATTTTTTATTCTTTACTTTGAAACAGGGTCTCACTAAGTTGCGGAGGGCCTCACTTAGCTGAGGCTGGCCACGAACCTGATATCCTCCTGTCTCAACCTCCCAAGTACTGGGATTACAAGCGTGCGCCACGAAGCCCAGCTATTTTTTGTTTTCAAACAGGGTCACCAGGCGTGGTGGCACACGCTTGTAATCCCAGTACTTGTACTTGGGAGGCTGAGACCGGAGGATCCAGGTTCGCAGCCAGCATAAGCAATTTAGTGAGGTCTTCTGCAATTTAGTGAGACCCTCTGCAACTTAGTGAGACCCTGATTCAAAATAAAGAATAAAAAATAGGGCTGGGGGTGTAGCTCAGAGGTAGAATAACCGGGGGCTCAATCCCTAGTACCGGAAAAAAAAAAAAAAAAAGAAACAGGGTCTTGCTAGGTTTGCTAGAGTTTAGCTACTGTGAAGGCTGTCCTCAAACCTGCAATCCTCCTGTGTCAGCCTCCCAAGAACTGGGATTACAGGTGTGTGCCACCACTCCAAGCCAGGACTGAGCTCTTACCCTCTGTTGTCTGAGTTATGTCTGGGTAAATAGTGTCAGAACTGAATTAAACTGTAGGAGACTTCATTAGTATCTAGAGAGAAATGGACAATTTCTTCTAGAGAGAAATGGACAATTTCTTGGTGTCAAAAACCAGCACACCCCGCCCAGCCAGAGTTCAGATTTAAACCCAAACCATGCCGCTTGAGAGCCCCAGATAACACTAGAGTGACTCTCTACTACCACTACTAATCATTAGACCAGTCCACGTGCTCTCAAAGGAAGAACGTTGCCACTATTCCCTCATCATTAGGCTTCCTCTCCAGTTCCAGCCGAGCTCCCATGGGGCTAGTGGTGAACGCGTACAATTGGCACCCTCATTACATGGCCTCCACCAGTGGCCAGGAGGAGGGTAACTCAATCACCAATTTTACCTCCCCAAAAGGTTTGCAGAATGAGTGTTAATCTTGCCACACATGTAGCACCTGCTGAAATGGTGTGGTTGCAAGAAAATTCCTCTCCCACCAAAACTCTCTTCCCTCACTGATAGATGCATAAATCTGCCATTATAGGAAGCAGGAAGAGTGACAACCTGTCGCATACTTACTTCTATATACCAGGACTAATATTCTGGACTAATTTCCTTACCTGTAAAATTAGAGAATTTTTTTTTCTGTGTGTGTATGTGTGTGTGTGTGTGTTACTGGAGATTGAACCCAGGGGCATTCTACTTCCAAGCTACACCCTCAGCCCTATTTTATTTTATTTTATTTATGTATTTATATATGTATGTATGTACGTATTTATTTTGGTACTAGGGATTGAACCCAGTGGCATTCTACCTTTGAGCTACACCCCCAGCCCTATTTTATTTTTTATCCTGAAACAGGGTGTCACTAAATTGCAGTGGGTCTCATGTTACTGAGGCTGTCCTCAAACCTGCAATCCTCCTGTCTCAGCCTCTCAAGCACTGGGATTACAGGTGTGCACCACATGCCGGGCTAAAGCATTGTTAAAGGGGTACAGAATATGGTTTGTTTGTTTTTGTTGTACTGGGGGTGGAACCCAGGGGTATTCTACCTCTGAGCTATACTCCCAACCCAATTTTATTTTTTACTTTGAAACAGGATCTCACTAAGTTGCTGAGGGTTTCACTAAATTGCTAAGACTGGTCTTGAACCTGCGATCCTCCTGTCTCAGCCTCCCAAGTAGTGGGATTACAAGTGTATGCCACCATGCCCAGCTAGAGTATAATTTTTCAGGATGAAAAAGTGCAGGAAGCCTGGCACAGTGGTGCACCCTTGTAATCCCAGTACTTGGGAGGCTAAAACAGTAGGATCGCAGGTTCAAGACCAGCCTCAGCAAGTAGTGAGACTCTCATTAACCTAGCAAGACTCTGTTTCAAAATTAAAATAAA
>PVJS01021758.1:0-31216 GCA_004027185.1 Glis glis
AAAAAAAAAAAAAGAAACCAGGTCTCACGAAGTTGCGGAGGGCCTCACTAAGTAGAGAGAGAGAGAGAGAGAGAGAGAGAGCTGAGGCTGGCCGCGAACCCGGATCCTCCGGTCTCCGCCTCCCAAGTACTGGGATTACAAGCGTGCGCCACCACGCCCAACTGTCTACCTCAGAATATTCTAGAGATAGGGAAAATGATATTGCAAAAAAGTTAGACTTTTGCCTGACACAGAAGAAAAGTCTAGAAATACTACTTTCTATTTCCTTCCATCCATGAAGATGATACTGAAAAGATTGAGAAAATATTAAAGAATATTGGCACATTAGAATTCAATATATTTAGCCGGGCGTGGTGGCACACACCTGTAATCCCAGTACTTGGGAGGCGGAGATCGGAGGATCCGGGTTCACGGCCAGCCTCAGCTCTCTCTCTCTCTCTCTCTCTCTCTCTCTCTCCCTGTCTGTCTGTCTGTCTCTCCTTGTCTCTCTCTCTCTCTCTCTCTCTCTCTACTTAGTGAGGCCCTCCGCAACTTCGTGAGACCCGGTTTCAAAATAAAGTATAAAACATAGTGCTGGGGGTGTAGCTCAAAGGTAGACCGCCCCTGGGTTCAATCCCCGGTACCGCAAAAAAAAAAAAAAGTATTCAATATATTTATGAGGTAAAATGATGCTATAATAAATTTATTCAAGGTAGAATAGTGAAATCAAGGTCAATATTCAATAAAATAAAAAAATATTGGCACAAGATATGAATAGAATAAAACTTAAATATAATCCATCTGTTCAGGGTCATATATTTTGATATTGTTCAGAGTGAGATTTTTTGACAATTAAGAAATCACTGAAAGCCGGGCGTGGTGGCACACGCTTGTAATCCCAGTACTTGGGAGGCTGAGACCGGAGGATCTGGGTTCGAGGCCAGCCTCAACTACTTAGTGAGGCCCTCCGCAATTTAGTGAGACCCTGTTTCAAAATAAAGAATAAAAAATAGGGCTGGAGGTGTAGCTCAGAGGTAGAAGCCCCTGGGTTCAATTCCAGTTCCGCAAAAAAAAAAAAAAAGAAATCACTGAATCTAATATAATAGAAAATTGGATGAAAATAAATAAAATTATGGTTATTCAAGGCATAATTTTAATGGACTGTTGGAATATTCTTAGCCCAGTTATAAAACACTATGTAGCCCATTTCTTGTCCACTCTAGATAGTGGTAGTAATTTTAGATAGAGTAATGAAAAGAACCAAAAATAATTGTACCAAATAACTCTTCAGTAAAAAAAAAAATCCCTAATTATATTGGATGGTAGAAGCTGTTGAATTATTTCGAATATCTCCTTTACCAATAACAAATTGATTTTGATGAAACTGTTTTAGCCTGTAGTATAAAAATAATCCATACACCTGGATTTTATTTATATCCCTAAAATGACTCTGCTAATTTAGAACCTTTCTCTATGAATCAGTTACCAACTCTTCCCCAAAATACTCTTTACTGTACTAATTATTATGTTGCCAGGCCTGTATGTACATTGTTCTTTATATTGTATACCAAGATATCTAAGTATGAATCCAATTACTTCTTCACATTTATATAATGCCAAAAGCTATAATACAATAATATATAATTCCATCTTGATAATATTATGTAAAGATATGAACATGGCATAAAATATATGCAACAATAGAAAAATAGAAATTATACTGACAGAAACATATCTTTCTCATCTAATCAATTGCAACTACAGATTAAATTGTGCAGTATAACTTGTGAGCTGCCTGAGCCAGAAATATCTTCTCTCCTCAGTTTTGACTGACAGATGCTAGCTCTTAAAACTTTTTATTTATATCTTGTTAGTTTCTCCTTTTAATGATCTGATGGCAACCTCTCCCATCACCTTCCTCCCTATAATAGAATGGGGAAAGGAAAGGCTGGAGTGTGCTGCTGACACACTGATTCCTATGACTACAAACCAGGTGGGCTGGCATTCAGCAGACAGAGACACACTAGGAGGTCACCCATGTGGAGGAAAAGTACGGCTTCACTCCAGCTTCCCAATTATTTAGCATTAACCTCACAAAACCTCCCTTATTCATGTATAAAATAGAGAAGTGTTTTTTTCTGATATGTTTAATTTATTTTAAGTTCTATTGATATAATGTAATTTTAAAGGCATTTCCTAAGAATAGGACACAATACACACATATTTTAATATTATTATCATTGATGTGTTAGCCTCACTTGGAGAAAAATCGGCTTCAGCATTCATTCATTCATTATTCACTCAAGCATGTGTTTAGTGTGCCCTACATGTTATGTGGTAGCTACACAAATTATTCCAGAACCCCAACATTGCAGAACTGAGACAACAGAACCCTTCCTCATTGTTTATGAAGTACTAAAGAATTTTTCCCCCATGGGCTATCTGCCCTTTCACTCTTGCACTCTTATCACTGCTCGGTTGTTGTTGTCACTACTATAAGCATAAATATTGTGCAGGTTTTGCTACCAACGAAATATTCACATATACTGTATAAACAACAAACTCAGACTATAGCTTTTATTCTTGATTCAGTTTTCTATCACTGCAAAACAAACTTAGTAGCTTAAAACAATAAGTATCCAGTATTTTATAGTTTTCATGGGTAAAGAATCCAAGCATGAGCTGGGCGTGGTGGTGCACGCCTGTAACCCGGTACTTGGGAGGCTGAGACAGGTAGATCTCAGGTTCAAGGACAGCCTCAGCAAATTAGGGAGACCTACAGCAACTTAGTGAGACCGTGTTTCAAAATATAAAATAGAAAATAAGGCTGGGGATATAGCTCAGAGATAGAATGCCCCTGGGTTCAATCTGTAGTACCAAAAAAATAAATTTAGGCATTGCTTAACTGGGTCCCCTGGTCATGATCTCATGAGGCTGCAGTTTGTGTATTCTTGTTTGTATTCTTGGTGATTGCCATTCTAATTGTAGTTAGATGGGATCTTAGTGTCGTTTTGATTTGCATTGCCCTGAGTGCTATGATGAACTTTTTTAATATATTTATTGCCCAATTTTATTTCTTTTGAGAAGTATCTATTCAGTTCAAATTGCTCATTTTAATGGGGTATTTGATTTTTTTAGTGTTAAGTTTTTGAGGTTCTTTTAAATATATTCTAGATATTGTCCTAGTCAGAAGAATAGCTGGCAAAGATTTCCTCCCATTCTGTAGGCTCTTTTTACTCTTTTTTCCTTTGCTGCACAGAAGCTTTTTAACTTGATGGCATCCCATTTACTGATTCTCGGTTTTATTTCCTGATCTTTGGGGGTCTTATTGAGAAAGTCTCTACCAGTGCCTGTATATTGGAGAGTTTGTCCTATGTTTTCTTCTGTAATGTTAACATTTAAACTAGAGTAAATAGATTTAATTTAACTATCTTTTGAGGCCTTTTCCATTTTCTTGATACTTCATCAGCATTAATATTTTTATAATCTGTTTTCACATCTGCCCAACTGAAGAGACTAAACTATGCAATCGATTTTTTATTCTATGATAACTCTATTATGAATAATAGATATAATTTATTTAAAGCCACTATGCATAAGATATATTTACTAATAAAATTACTAATTGTGATTCTCCTTGATGCTTATATGTAGCATATAATAGTATTAAAATGAAGCAAGTACTTTATGTCCAAACTCAGTCCTCTACTTACAACCTCATAATAGTTTAACATTTTAGTGATGAAAATAAAAGCATTCTTTGTGATACTCAAAAACACCAAAGCTTTAATATAACATACTGCTGAATTTGATTTTCATGATATCTATATTTGTATAGAAGCAACTACTATAAAATATCCAAAACTGTTATCTGTCTTGGGTATTTTTATTTTCTATCATGCTGTTCTTCCACACATTTTTAATATTTTTTGTAATTTTATTGTTTACATGAAATATAGCATCAAAATCAACAGCAACAGTAGTTTTTCAAAACTATGTACGTAGTTTCCAAGCACTATGCACTTTCCATGTATATAATCTCATTTTCATAGTATTGTTATGATTATATATTATTCTGTTTTACCATAGACACTGAGACCACAAATGTATATTTAAGAAGTGTTTCGATTACTTGAATTCACTATATAAGGCTTTATTGTACCAAATTATGTGACAATTGTTTGTGCCACTTTATTAAGATGGATATAGGTCTGGTTTCCTATCACTGATCCTGTGCCTAGAATATGTTCAGTCATTAAAAATCAAATGGGTCTAGTGACCTAACAACTTAATCCTAAAGTTGTTGTCATCTTCAGAATGAACTTATAATAAAATTGTAAAATAATTCCATATTACAGTTAATAGATTTTGAAGTTCCACAACTAATCTTTCAGCTAACCCTTTATAAAGTATAACAATCTTAAATCTATTTGTGACTTATAAGTTTATGTACTACATATTATACAGTGCTAGAATTATTTTCCATATGCTACATTTACATTCTAATTTTAAGCTTAAAAGCAATATGTAAGGGCTAGGCAGAATAAATATTATCAAAATGACCAAAAGTGAACTACACAGTCAATGCAATCTCTATCAAAATACCAATGTCATTCTTCACAGACCTAGAAAAATCAGTTATAAATTTCATATGGAGAAACAAAAGACCCAGAATAGCCAAAGCAATTAGCAATATGAACCATGCAGGAGGCATCACAATTCCTAACTTCAAATTATACTACAGAGCTATAGTAATAAAAACAGCATGGCATTGACACAAAAACAGACACAAACTAATGGAATAGAATAGAAGACATAGCAACAAATCCACACACTTATAGCCAGGTGATTTTCGACAAAGGTGCCAAACACATACATTGGAGAAAGACAGCCTTTTCAAAAAATGGTGTTGGGATACTGGTTATCCATTTGTAGAAAAAAGGAATTAAATCCTTACCTCTCACCCTGCACAGGAGTCAACTCAAGATGGATCAAAGACCTGGAATTTAGACCAGAGACTTTGAAGTTACTAAGGAGGGCATAGGTCTAACACTCCAACATATAGACACAGGTAGAAATTTCTTCAATAAGACCCCCAAAGCTCAAGAAATTAAAGTAAGAATTAATAAATGGGATGGCATTAAACTAAAAAACTTCTACTCATCAAAGGAAACCATCAAAAGTCTAGTCTAAAGAGATAACCTATAGAATGGAAGAAAATCTTTGCCAGCTATCCCTCTGATAGAGGACTATATCTAGAATATACTAAGAACACTAAAAAAAAACCCAGTCAAGAAATGGGCAATTGAAATAGACACTTACTAAAGAAGAGATACAAATGCCAATAAATACATGAAAAAATCTTCAGCATCATTAGCAATCAGGGAGATGCAAATCAAAACTACACTGAGATTCCATCTAACTCCAATCAGAATGCTGATCATCAAGAAGTAATAAATAAATGCTGGTGAAGATGGGGGAAATAGGAACTCTTCTACACTTCTGGTGGGATTACAAATTAATGCAGCAGCTATGGAGATCAGTATGGAGATTGCTTAGAAAATTTGGAATGGATCCACCATCCAATTCAGCTATACCACTCCCGGGTATCTTGCCAAAGGGACTGAACTCAGAACATTATAGCAATATATGCATATCCATGTCTATAGCAGCATAATTTGCAATAGCCAAATTATGGAACCAACCTATATGTCCATCAATGGATGAATAGATTACAAATTATACGATATACACACAATGGAATTCTAGTCAGCTACAAAGAAGAAAAAAATTATGTCATTTGCAGGAAATTGGGTGGACCTGAAGAAAATTATGTTAGTGAAATTAGCCAGTCACAGAAAGTGAAGGGTCATATGTTTTATCTCATATGTGGAAGCTAGGGAGTAATCGGGATACCAGAGGGACTTCAGATAATAGAGGAGAAACTCCAGTGGATCCAGGGAGGTGAGCTAGGGAAGTGGTGGGGAGAGGGAGAATCAATGAAGGAATCACTTTCATTGACATTATGCACATATGTGAGAATACCAATGCCAATTTCAATACCCTGTATGGGGAAGGGGGGGAATGGGGAGGAAGATGGGGAAAGCCCACCAAGTGCTTGTGTGCATGTATGTCACTATTACTATCAACTGCATTATGATGTGAGACTATAATGCACCAATAAAAGTATAAAAAAGAAATATGTAAGACCAATGTGTGAGTTCCATATACTGCACTTTGCATAAGTTATGTCATAGGAAAAAGCTTAATATGAGACGTGGTCTTAAACGTATCTCTGTACACACACACACACACACACACACACACACACACACACACACACACGCCTTGTGAATTACCTTTTGAATTCTTAGACTGACCATGTCTTAAAATCAGTATGGTTATGCTAACCAGAGATAGGTGCCAGAGGCACCCCAGACTTCTGAGCAGCAGAATTGCTCCAGAGAGACCAGGCAGATGAGGTGGATGAAAGCAACTCCCTGGATCCTGACTTCAGCCAGAGTGGACTCAGCTGCAGGACGACATGCTCCAACTGCCAGCTGCCAACTGGGAGAAACCAGAGACTATTTTCCCCAGGAAACTTACTCCCCTTTTCCCTGAGATGATTCTTAATAGATTGTTATGAATTTTTATAATAAAAGTGAGATGCTTCTTAAAAATGAAAAAAGATAAATTTCATGTAATATTCTCTTATAGCTGGTAACTTGAAAATTGTCATTTTGTAATTTCTAAAATACCCTTCATATTTTAAAAATTATGCTAAATGACTTAAATACTGGCTAATAAGAATTTCTTTTTTAAATACTTTTATTGGTGCATTATAGTCTCACATCATAATGTAGTTCATAGTGATAATGTCATTGCTACCTTTTTTGTATGTGTGGTACTGGGGATTGAACCCAGGGGCATTCTACCTCCAAGTTACACTCCCAGCCCTATTTTTTATTCTTTATTTTGAAACAGGGTCTAAGTTGCAGAGGGCCTCACTAAGTAGCTGAGGCTGGCCGCGAACCTGCGATCTTCCTGTCTCAGTCTCCCAAATACTGGGATTACAAGCGTGCACCACCACGCCCAGCTCATTGCTACCTTTATTTATAGCCAGCTAATTTCTTACTGTAAAATCAGTCCTGTTGATTCCTTAAAGTCTAATATCTAAGAACTTAATTGTGTTTACCCAGACTAAGTTGAGGATTAAGTCATTTTATAGAATATTTGCATTTATATGGTTATATCAAATTTATATCATAAATTAATTTCTTCTAAGAAAAGTAAAGGTGGACAAAGAAATATGTAGCAGAAAATCTCCACATGTGGGGCTACGGAGAGCTAGTATCTTGTTTAGTCACAAACCCTTTACAACAGGTATTTAGAAGCATATAGTCAATTTGTTTTGTTTTGATTTGCATCTTTTTTTGAGACTAAAGCTTCATAATACTTATTCTGGTCAAAAAGCAGACAGAAGGGATGGGGTAGAGAATGAGTGGGAGAGAGGAGGGAAAAACCGAAAAGGAAGACATGAAGAAAGGAAGGGAAGAGGGAGGCAGGGAGGAAATTCATTTGGAATTTCCTTTCCTTCCTTGGGAAGAATTGTTTTATCAAAATATATCTTTGTTTTAAAAGTGCCAGAAATCTTCCATAATTCAGTGTTACTGGTTGTTGAATGTGTGAAATGTATAGATGCTGACCATAGCAGGACTTGGAGAAGCAATAGATCTTAAATTGGGGGGATTTTAAACTGGGCGTGGTGGCTCACACTTGTAATCCCAGTACTTGGGAGTCTGAGAAAGGAGGATTGCAGGTTCATGGCCAGCCTTACCTACTTAGTGAGACCCTCCGCAACTTAGTGAGACTTTGTTTCAAAATAAAGAATAAAAAATAGGGCTTGGGGTGTAGCTCCAAGGTAGAATGCCCCTGGGTTCCAACCCCTGTACTGCAAATAAATAAATAAATAAATAAATAAATAAATAATAAATAAATTGGGATTTTAATGGAATCTGAAAGAATTTGAAAATAGTACTTCAACCACTGAGTGGAATGAATTTAATTTAAAGAATTAGTTAATTATGCTTTCACTAAAGATGATGAATTCTGCTTTATTTTTGTACTTTTATGTTTTAAAAAACTTGACATTTATAACAAAAATATATCTGGTACTATATGCATTCTCTAGTTTTTAGCTTCTTTACAAAAAACTCAAACTTAATATAACAAGAGTTCATATCTATCTCAGGTTTCTTATAATTATTCTCTATCGTCTTTTCATGTGGCTAATCAGAGAAATCTGTTCTGTGGAGTAAGGAAAAGTTTTCTAAGTTTCCCTTCAATAAAGAACAATAGTATTGTGCCATAAACAGTATTAGTTGGTGAGTTAAGGTTGATATATGAGTAATAATTCACAGGTTACAATAACATTTTTCACATTGTTGATTGTGATCATTTGCATGTTTAGATTCTGTCTGATCGATTTAGTAAAATGCTTCCTAGTTTCATAGGCGAATTATATACTCTGGAGTTTCTTACATGGGTAATATCCTTCTATAAAATTCTTATAGTATAACTGGTAGAAAACTGACAGTGCCTTAGTATATGACTGAATGTGGCTGAATTGAAAGAAGTATTTGTTCATGTCAATTTATTCACTGTATATTATACTATAATCTCAGAAAACCTGATTTCATATCAGCTACTATGAAATCAGAGTAATATACTTTTCTTACTGATGTCCAGTTCCAATATTAATGTTATACTTATCTTCCAGGTACCACATCCACGTTTTGTGTACCCTATAACTCTTGTCCCTTCTTGAATTATTACTAATAATTTGTTAATTTTTCAATACAGGTAATGGACTAGGAATTAGAATTGTGGGTGGTAAAGAAATCCCTGGTCATGGCGGAGAAATTGGAGCCTATATTGCCAAGATTCTTCCTGGGGGAGGTGCAGAACAAACAGGGAAACTTGTGGAAGGTAAGAATGAAAACTTTCAAAGTAAAGTAAAATGAATGTTATCAAATATGTTTTAATTTAACATGAAAATTTCCTGTATCATTACTGCATAGGTAAACCTCTCTCCTTATGATTTACTGAAATTTTGGTATATAATATAAAAGAAAATATGTCCATGGACATGTTCATTTTAAATTGCATTGTCACTTTGGCAGTTGGTTAGCTACAGGAATCTGTTGCTTACAAAACACTAATAAATCAAGATTTTTCCTGACTGGGGTAATTTTATTTAAAAAAAACTTTGGTAATTTGTAATAATGTTTTATAAATACAAAGAAGAATTATATTGAAATCAGAGCTACAAAAATTCAAAAGAAGATTCAGTAAAAGCTAAGGTCAGGTCAGTAAACTAGAGAGCCCACAAGCTAATCCATCTGTCACCTGTCTTTTGGACACCACCATGATTATTAATTTACACATGGAACCTGCGTGCTTTTCTGCCACAGTAGCAGAACTATGTTCATGACAGAGCCTCTGTTGTCTACAACACCTAAAATATTGACTCTCTTCCCCTTTACAGAAAAAGTTTGCCAGACCCTGTACTGGGTATGGTCTACTTTAAGATGCTATTCACCTCATTACATTAAAAGAATTTTAAAGTAACGAACTTTACAAATATACCCATAGGCAAAAAATACATATTTAACTATTTTTGCTCAGTAAAACGTTACAGCTGGATTCTCAAAATATATAATGATAATTTTTCAACTTTCAGTCAGATAATGTGGTTTTCTACATATTCCACATTCTCTAACATACACATATGTGTATATGTATACATGTATGTACACATATAACTTGTGAGCTTCCAGTAATATTGTTTATAATGAATATTGTTTATAATAACATAACTATAGCCTTTTATATTTATTCTAAATAAAATATTTATTTTGAAAAGATGTCTTTCTCTCATTTTAGTTATTGCTTAAAACTTTTAATTATGCTAAAAATGATTCATTGTCATCTTCTTAAATCAAATATATTGGAACCTACCAAAAAAGTCCTTGTATATGTCTATAAATTATGAAAACAAGCACAAACTAGAGGCAGTATTTGTTCATCACAGTATTGTGCTGGAGGCACCTTGATCCAACTTATAACAATATGTTATATACATCCCTTCCCAACTTCAAATTCAGTGGCATCATTTTGATGGAAGTACTTCCAGTGTGGTAATAGGCAAATGTTATAAATTAAGCCTTTTTTGCTTGTATTTTTGTTTGTTTGCTTGTCTTCAGAATGCTAGTTTACCAGTACGTCAACTAGTAATTGGAAGTACATTATTAAAAATATTTTAATAGCATTTACAAAATAGGGAAAGTTAGAGCTAGCAAGATGGCTAATGAAGGAAAAGATTATATGAATCAACAACAATTATGAACAAATCAGTGGGTCTACATGAATTTTCTATACCTCTGATTCTTTTTTGTGGCTCTTTTGTTGCTGCAGTCTAGTTAGGATACACTAATCAAGAACTATTTTTAAAGATGGGAGTGATAGGATCACTTTTACATTGTGTACTCCAGAAGGAAATTCAGTATTCAATTTTTATTTTAAAATGAAAGCTCTGATAGTAACTGTTTGACATACCATTTGGATTTTTTTCAAGCTGTAAAACTATCACTAAATTCCTCTTATTTTATTTTGTAACTAGTAGTTTTATAATTTATCAAACTTATTTAAGTGGAAAATCATGAAAAACTGTGCATATGATAGAAGATTTTATTTTTATTTATTATTTTACTTATTTAAGCTCAAGTTTTGCCATGGTGCCCATTCAGGCTTTTCTACAAGCACAGGTGCTCTGGTTGGAGTTCAGTTTTTGTGTAAAACACACCCATAATTTATTATGGTGTCCAGCTTTGCTATATTTATTCCTAAACCATAGATCCTTAACAAAACACATGGTGATATCTCAATTAAATCTATTATGTTGTCTTGACTGTTTATATTTAAATACTTTTTAAATATTAAATATTCTGTGGAATGATTTTAACATATGATAAATCATACCCTTTCTTCTACCTATAAGAACTATGTACCTATATTCTTTGTTACCAGGCTAAAATAATAAAGGTTCATTCCTTTTATGTCCAAAGATCACTTATATAGAAGAACACCATTAACCCTGGAATCCACAAACATTTACTTCATTTAGACCAGCACATTGTGTGTGTGTGTGTGTGTGTGTGTGTGTGTGTGTGTGTATGTATGTTTCAATAGTTATGTATATAGTTTATACATGACATCCTGAGGGCTTAGGGCCTTTAGTCTGAACCCACCCCCATAGATGATACAAAAATTTCAAAGCTAGATTGGTTGAGATACAATCCTGATTTCTATGTTGGATGTGAAACAGCACTATAATAATACAAATTGTCACTAGAGATTTTGTTTGCTTTTAATTATTAAAAATGCATTTCATGGTCAGCAGTTTTTAAAAATTAAAGCAATAAAGGTGATTAATTTTCCATAGCTTGAATTTAATTCTTTCTTAAGGAAAAAATTGCATATACAAATATATAGAGAGGTAGATAATGTAGAAAATGTGTGTTTATTTATATGATTGAATTTCTCTATTTGTATAATGAATTCCAGATAAACTGAAGAATTAATAATCTCTTCCAAGTATATCTTTGCTTTCTGAATTTCTGAGTATAAAAATATGTTGACTAAGCCCTTACACAGTACTGTCTTCCAGATGATTTAAAACATGACAATTTGATTGGCTATAGAATTCTTAAAATGTACTTTTTTTCTACTCCTCACTACAAAGTTATTGTTCAGAAAACTTTAACTGGATCTGCTTTTTCTGAGTTTGTTCATCTCCCCTATCAGAGGCTTTTCAGACTCTTCCGTGTCTGATGTTTTAACTCTTTCACAGCACTCAGGGGCATAGACTTTGATCACGTTGACTTTGGGGAAAGCAAAAGTATCTCCAAATTTCCTCTTTCTTTTTGTTCTCAGGATTTATCCATTTAAATCAGACTGACTAATCATGTAGGTTTTATGATGCTCATGAGCCAGCTCTTTCTGAATGTGCCTGCTTATTCTTAAATGACAAATGAATCCCCAGTAGATTTTTTTAGTTTTTGCTCTGGTTATGTTTTAAAAAGATTCTAATTCAATCATTTTTGAAAAGCCATTCAGAACAAGGTAGTCTATCCTGTTTAATAATGGAGGAGAATGTTGTGTTTCACAATGCTGAGAATTAGCAATAATTATTATTGCAAAATAATTATATCTTACTCAGAAATGCTCCTAATATTACCTGTGTGCCATCTTCTAACATAAAAAGCTGCTGTCTGTCATTAATCAAAATTTCCTGATCAATCTTTTAGTTTTGCATCAATCTATAATGATTTTCTCCAAGAACTCAGGAAATCAGGTACTCAGGGGAACTTAACCTTCCAAAATCTTAAAATGTATTCCCCAGTAACATTTAGTCAATGTTCTTGAACAAGCACTGAACCAGAGAATGATCTGCTACCTGTTATTCTTCCTTTTAAATGCACAAGAACTGACTAGAAGTTGGGCACAGTGGTGCACGCCTGTAATCTCAGTACCTAGGAGACTGAGACAGGAGGATCACAAGTAGAAGGCCAGCCTCAACAACTTAGTGAGACCCTGACTCAAAAAGAATAAAATAAAGAATAAAAATAAAGTACACTAGATTATATGGACATTGTTTATTTTCAATTTGTCATTTTCATTTTAAATATATATCAAACCTTTTTATACCACAATATCAATATCAAGTTCATTATAATCACCTTAACTAATGGGCTCAAACAATTAGATGACACCTCCATTATAAACTTTCTTTTCTCTAGACTATTTTAGTTGGTGTCTATTCAATATTACTATAATTTTAGAATTTTTGGAATTTTTGTCATGTTCATTCTTTAAAAACAATGCTCTATATATTTCAAACAATATTCTAATATCCCAACACTCTCTAAATTTGGGACATCCATAATATAATTGTCAATAATTCATAACAATCACAATTTATTTCTTTTAACCTGATAAAGCCACATTCAGTTCTTTTCTTTGTCCCCTACCACTTTCTGCACACATCTATTATGTCCTATAATGTGATTTTTTTCTATATACTCAGTGTCCAGTATGGTTCCTAATAAAATAAAGATTCAAGCAATATATGAAGAAACATGATATAAATTATTTTCAGTTACAAAATTTATTGAAATGTGATTCCTCACAGTATTATGTGAAGCAAATAAAGTGATACATGTATTTTCTACTATTGTAAAGAACCATGTACATTTATGACATCAATAATTTTGTAATATAACTTTTTATTATTTTACAGAAAACATGTACAAAATGGAAACTATTTTCTTTGGACACACATTCCCACAAGTTTGAGCTTAACTGCTCATAAGTTTGCAGAAATGTACTCTAGTTTTATTTGTCATTGTTGTTGTTTTTTTGCTTTGAATTTTAATTCAGGTCTCTGGAGTGTGGTGGGTATGGGGTTGTAACTGACAGAAAAACACTCTCCAATCTGGAAAATGCAATATGTGGTCTTCCTGTGTTGAGTGTGAGGAGATGTTTCCCTGTTTGTTCTTCTCTAGGTCAGAAGATCCAAAACCCCGTGTTTGCTCTGTGATTGAGAAAGGGTTAAAGGCACAAAACAGAGGAGTTTTAAATTTGAAGTTAAAATTTCAATTCAAGATAGTAAGTACTAGCCAGGCGAGGTGGCACACACCTATAATCCCAGTACTTGGGAGACTAAGACAGGAGGATCAAAGGTTCAAGGCCAGGGTGTGGTAACTTAGTGAGCCCTTATTTCAAAATAAAAAATAAAAAGGTCTGGGGATGTAGTTCAGAGGTAGAACACCTTTGGGCTCAATCCCCAAAATAAGATAGTAAGTATGGTGTGGACTTATTTGCTGTCCGACATATCTGTTTCTGATTCATCTGCACTTAAATGATGGGTATGTTTTGCTCTTAATCCTGTAAATTTTTACTGAAACAACTCAGTGGCTGAATATCTCATAACACAGTAACTACAGAAAGTCAGAGTTTGATGTTGACTGGTGCATTAAAAGTGGCCATGATTTTCCATAGCCTGATCCCCCTCCTCAATTAGGAAAAGTACCTTACAAGATTGACACAGCTTGATCCTGCTTTGTTCTCCTCTCACCTATTAAGATGCCCAGCTGAATACCTCACATCTGTGATTTCTTCTCTGCTTAGAAGAGGGATGCTCATAGGTGGGTGTGCCTCTTAGCATTCATGGTTTGATGTATACAGTTTAACATTTAACTAGACCCTGACCTACAATTTTTATTACAAATATTTAAGTATGAAAAAAAACTTTCCAGGTACAGTGGTACATACCTGTAATACCAGTACTTGGGAGGCTGAGAAAGGAGGATCACAGGTTTGAGGACAGCCTAAGTAACTTCACAAGACTATCAGCAACCTAGCGAGATCCTGTTTCATAAAACAAAAACATTGATTAAAGAGTAATAGGAAGCGAGGGATAGTGCCACGCATCTGTAGTCCCAGTACTTGGGAGGGTGAGATAGGAGGATAGCAGGTTTGAGGCCAGCCTCAGCAACCTAATGAGACCCTATTTCAAAATAAAAAGTAAAAAGGTCTGGGGGTGTAGCTTGGAGGTAGAAAGCCCCTGGGTTCAATCCCCAGTACAAAAAAGAAAGAAAGAAAAAAAAGTTATACAGAATAATATAGCCAGAGCCATATACCTGCCATACCTGTATTGTTTTAACATTTTGCCATATTTGTTTTATATTTTCAAAATAAATTAGTATGTATAAATCAGTTAAAACCTTCTATAGTTACCTCTCCCCTCACAAACCTATTAACTGCCTTAGAATAAACCACCAGATTTAATTTTGTCATTTCATTTTCCTTGCTTTTTCTTCACAGTGTTATATATGTATCCACAACCCTATAATGATTTGTTTTGCTTGTTTATAAAATTTTATATGAATAACATCTTACTTCACATATCTTGGTATCACCTTTTTTACAATCACATGAAATTTTTGAAATTTATCCAAACCAAAGGTGCATATTCATTTATTTTAAGAACTGGGCAGAATTCTATTATGCAACTACTGGGTAGAATTCTCTTACTGTTATTCTCTACTATAGTTTAAACATTTTCTGGTAATCTAGGTTATTTACCTTTTCTTGCTATTTCAAACAATGCTATAATTCATTGAAGTAGTTTTCTTGTGCATATGTACAGGAGTTTCTTCTACAAGTCAAATTTCTGGGATATAATGACTATCAAACTTGTTAAAAATGAAGGAGAATATTGTATGACTTCTTCAACTGTAGGTAAATGTTCCAAATTTCTCTCCAAAGTGTTGGGCTCTTGTACATTCCTTGGTGTAATGTTCTTCTTTCTTTACATCCTTGTTCCTCTTTCTCTATATTTCCTTTTTCAGCTGTAAAGTAGAATGATATTCTACTGCTGTTTTCATTTACTTTCCCTTAAGTAATATTGAGTATGATCATATTTTAGGATTCTTATAAGCTATTTGGTTTTTCTCATCTCATCTATGATTTTCCTATTCTTTGTGCTTATTCTGTGGTTGAGTTGTTTGCATATTTTTATTGATTTTTAGGGAGTCTTTATATATTCTGGATATAATCTTTTTTTAAGTATGTAGGCTGGAAGTGCTTTCTATTATGTGGGTTTTTTGTTAGTTTCTGTCTTTATTTTAAGAAATTGAAATTTTAATATAGTTAAAATTTTCCTTTTCTTCCTATTTAGTTTTGTAAATATTTTATATTACTTAAGAAATTGTTCATGCTATGAAGTCTTAAAGATATTTTTCTATATTTTCTGATAAAGTTTGGAAAACTATATGTTTCATAAATATCTTTATAGTCGTACAGTTAAGGTGTTTCTAGTTTATCTGTTGTCTGGGTTAGAAATTTTATATTTTAGTTTTATTTTCCTCCTTAATATGGATATACACCATCTTTTGAATGGTGTATCATTACTTTGATCTACAATACTATATATCATACATTGATTTTTATACATGTATAGGTCTTTTCTGAGTTCTATATACTGGTCTATTTGTCTATCCCTATAATAATGTCACACTTTTAATTATATCTTTGTATTAAGTCCTGACATGTATTAGGGAGATCCACCATATTGTTGTTCTTCAAAATCCTCCTGGAACAATTCTTGACTCTGATCTTGCATAAAAATTCGAAGTCAGCTTGTCAATTTTCATGACAATCTCTATTGAGATTTGATAGTGACTACATTTAAGTTATAGATTAATGTGGAAAAACATCATTTTTATATATAGTCATATCTATTTGAATCTTCAATAGGTTCACAATGCAGACTGCTCTGTTTAGACATTTAGTCACTATATTCTGGATCCATACAATAAAGTAAGGTAGGATATTGAAAGCCACTAAAAATAAGCCACATATAGAGCACACACCTCTAATCTCAGTATTTAGGAGGCTGAGACAGAAGGATCGCAGGTTCAACGTCAACCTCAGCAATTTAGCAAGGCCCTCAACAACTTAGTGAGACCCTGTTTCAAAATAAAAAATAAAATAGG
This sequence comes from Glis glis, assembly GCA_004027185.1. NCBI lineage: Eukaryota > Metazoa > Chordata > Mammalia > Rodentia > Gliridae > Glis > Glis glis. The sequence continues at coordinate 16,599 of PVJS01021758.1, forward strand.
GCTTGGAGTGAGGCTCAGATGTAGAACACTCCTAGGCCCAATCCCCAATACCACAAAAATAAATAAGTATAAAAAATAAATATGTGGCAATTATTCTACGTATTAACAATTTATATCTTTTTATACCATCTTAAAGCAGTATTATTATGTCTTCAGAAAAGGCAGAATAGAAAATACAAATAAAATAGAAATTTGTTTGGGAAATATAATCGATCAATCTAATCCTTTATGTGCATATCATTGGTTCTAAGCATTAATTTTTTTTTTTTTTTGTGGTACCGGGGATTGAACCCAGGGGCATTCTACCTCCGCGCTACACCCCCGGCCCTATTTTTTATACTTTATTTTGAAACCAGGTCTCACGAAGTTGCAGAGTGTCTCACTAAGTTGTGGAGGGCCTCACTAAGTAGCTGAGGCTGGCTGTGAACCCGGATTCTCTGGTCTCTGCCTCCCAAGTACTGGGATTACAAGCGTGCGCCACCACACCTGGCTTATACTTTATTTTGAAACCAGGTCTCACGAAGTTGCGGAGGGCTTCACTAGGTAGATGAGGCTGGCCCGAACCTGGATCCTCCAGTCTCCGCCTCTCAAGTACTGGGATTACAAGCGTCCACCACCACGCCTGGCTCTAAGCATTATTTTATCACCGGATTCTTAGTTCTCCAAATTAATTTTGTGTTGGTTTTGTGTGTCTTAACATCTTAATTGTAAAATACATTACTGACATAACACTTTAAAAATCCCAACAATTTTCAGGTAAAAAATGAATCCATAAGGGCTAAAAATATCTTTTATCCAATGAACCAAACGTCTGTTCATATATATTAATAGGTTGTCTGACTTAAAGTTAATTTAATAAAAATATTTTGAAGATAACTCATATTGACATTGTTATAATGGAAAATTTTATTTGGAGCTTTATTTAAAAGTTGCTTAGAGCTAAAGTAAGGATATAGTATTAAAATATAAATGTAATTTCAAGAACCCCCTTAATGAATTGGTGGTAACACAAAATGAGAGAGCAAAGAGTTAAAACCAGTGATGGGCCGGGCGTGGTGGCCTACACTTGTAATCCTAGTACTTGGGAGGCAGAGACAGGAGGATCCTGGTTCATGGCCAGCCTCAGCTAGTTAGTGAGGCCCTCAGCAACTTCGTGAGACCGGGTTTCAAAAATAAAAGTATAAAAAATAGGGCCGGGGGTGTAGCTCGGAGGTAGAACGCTCCTGGGTTCAATCCCCAGAACCGCAAAAAAAAAAAAAAAACAGTGATGGCCACTGTTTACTTGTGGATTTAGCCAGAGCTCTATAATGAGTACAGCTGTATAGAAATTAGTAAAACTCTGTCCATAGTTTATTCTATGAGGAATTGTACCTGTGCATGAATTTTAATTCATGGATATTTTCACATTCTTAGTCTTTCGTTGTTTCAGTGCCGTTGTTTCAGGGTAGATTATTTATATTGATCCAAACATCCAGCTCTTCTTAAGATGAACTGACAGTTTCTGGCAAGAAAATATTGTTGGATTCATTGTTGAGAATCGGTATGCAGAGTGAGAGTGAGGTTAGCCATTTCGGGAGTGGAGATTGTGATTTTAGAAGGTGGCCTCTGGAAATCCCTGCCAGGAAGAAGTCTATGGTACAAGAACGAATTCCAGTAGCATTTTTAGAGGACACACTCCTGTGTGACTAAGGGAGAATGTTCCTAGGCAAAAAAGTCTCTATTTCTGCTTATGCTCTTTTGGCATATGTTACAGATGGCATGGCAGTGATCAAGGTTGGAGATCAAGAAACACAGAACACAGATGAGTGAGCTTCCTTGTTCTTGTTCCAGGGGGATTACCAGGTACGGATTGGTCGTTAGCATGAGATTTCTCAAAATTCCCTAAAGCTGGTATGTTAGGTACATAGGACATGAGATTACATTTCATGCTGCTACAGAGATTTTCTCATATTTAGGAAACTGTCTTCTGGGAAGAAAAATACAAAATTGTTGATACCTGGACTGTAGGTCATAATATTCATTTATTTGGATATTTATCAGAGGAGAGTTATGTTTAAGGAAAATTTTTATGTATGTTCAAGTGATATTTCTTCTTGATAAACAATTGTTTCTATAGTTAGATTTCTAAATTTCCTGAACCAATGCACCATAAAATAGGCTATGTTTTTTAATGAACTTGGAGTGGATATTTTGGAAGCAAGAATATTAAACTTTCTCTTTAATATCCATATCAGATTTTTAACCAGCCAATATTTTAGCTTCTTCAATGATATAGAGAGAATATTTTTAGATAGATGAGGTCTTAAGTCTAGAACTAGTACTTACTGCTTGGATGAATTATTATCTTAGAGTACCTGAGTATTCTCTGTAGGAAAATTGGGATAATAATAGTCTTTAATTTTTATTACCCTTAAAAATCATGTATCAGAAACATATAGTGGATGGCAGAGTGTAAATGGTGCAACAAATGTTCTTATTTTCAACTTTGGAGACCTTTCACAGTAAAAAGAATATTTACTATATTAACTTTGAATTGCATGCCCCATACCTGTGTATGCTTAAATCATTGACCATACTCAAGTCTAAACTCTGAACTACAGGAATATATGATATTCCTGATGAAAAACATATCAAACATCAGATCAGAAGACTGAACTAATACCATCTATGTGACTTTGGGCAAATTACTTGTGTTCTCTGAGTCTTCTTTTATCTCATCTGTACAATCAAGGGGTTTCAAAATCTCTACAATGTTAGGGTAAGAATGAAAGGAGCTGATGCCTTTATCAGAAATAGAAGGTATTTTGTTAAAGATAAATGAAATTACTTTCATGGATAACTACTAATTTTACAAAGTTCAGACTTCCTGTAAGGAAACATTTAACTGCCATAGATATCTCATATAATGGTGTATCTCATTTTAAATATTTTATGTGCATAAATAAAAGAAATTATGGTACTTGCAGTGATTAAGCTGTGTTTCACGTAAACATATCACCTCTTAACTGTAGTAGTTTTAGCCAATCTTTTTAAAGACTTCTGAATTTTTCTTCTTGTCAACCATGTTTTTCAGTAAACTTGACATTCTGATTAAAATCTATGCACATACATGCAATGGATATCTGTCCATATATATTTCTTAGTCTGTTAGTCACTGGAAACACATCTTGTCAGTTAACAGAATCATGGCATAGGAGTCCAGTGACTCAATGTGTGAGCCAGTCTTTCTCATCAGCACCTAGTGTACCCTGGACAAGTCACAGAAATTCACTGCATCTTTGTCATTAAGCCTAAGGGACTTTTTATACTTCACCTGTTGAAGAGATGTGAGGGACAGATTGAACCTGAAGAAACATAAAAAAGAAGGTTTGGAAGTGGAAGATGAGGTGAGCAACAATAAGCTGTAGTGGCCCAAGAAATAGAATTTTAATGTGAGACTAATTATCTGAGACAAAAGAAGTACAGTCACATAGATAAATCACAACTCCTGAAACATAAGTCTCAGGGCTCCTCCATCCCATACAGGCCCCTTACAAGGCCCCAGGATTGGTTTAGGACTATGTGAGCTATGTGGCATAGCATATGTCAGCTTTTTCACATTTTTAATCAGTTGTGATTTCTTTTCTTCTTTTAACAAGTATGCACATGTAATTATAAAGTTAATTACATGTGAATACTTTAAATTTTTTGTAAAACTGTATAAGCTTCAAGCCTTTCAAAACCTGAATTCATCCTTGAATGAAATGTTTCTTCCTTGTGGAGAATTTTGAGGTACCTAATTCAGAAATATAAGAACCTACTGATGTGATATTGTAATAATGTGCTGAAAATGTTGGTGGAGGTAATAAAGAGGATACCCAGAGAGATGATTGTTGTAGAGGAGTAAGAGATGAGAATATTATGAATACTGGAAATAACGAAAAATATAAATAGGTCAAAACATTTACTTAGTAACTACTCTGTATAGCTATATCCTGGAATAAAATGGAATGATATGGTTCTTCCTTGCTTTCAAACTGCCTACAGCCTAGAAAGGCAGTGGATACAAGATTACCATTGTAGAAGGAAAATTTGATCAGGGTCTGAATGAATAAAAATACGAAATAAATCTGAAAAACTATGGAAAGGATGTCTTTAAGGAAAGAACCCTCTTTTTCTTAACTAATGATGTTTAAGATTTTTTAAAGAAATACAGATACTCAGAATACATTTGACCAATTATTCATGTGTTAGCATCAGTATTATGGCCAAGCAGAGCTTACAGATTTCTGTTCCTTCAACCCAGAGAATTCCAAGTAACATTCAGGTAGCTTCCAAGAGCAGACTATTGTCTCTTGCAAGACATTGTGCAGAAAAAATATAGATCTTTCAAGGCTTTAATTTGTTACATTTATTAATTTTAATAGATCAACATAGCTATGAAGTACTACTACATTCCAGATATCATGGCCCAAGCTGAAACAGAAACAATATTCTCCAGGAACACAGGGTTTCACTTCAACACTCCACAAATTTCCCTTAAATTTTTTTATATATTTGTTGTTTCACTGAGTGTGGTGGAAGAAAATAAGATCCTTTTACTTTATCTTAAGCTACTTTTGTTTTCTTTTACTCTCTACTCATCCCAAGATCCGCATCTCTGTTGGCCAGGGTGCTTGAAATAATTTGCTTAGTGTTATCATTAATCCATTCATTCTTAAAGAAAGAAAAAAGCTTTGTACATACTGTATAAAGTAATCTCTTATCTTGGGCCTGTTGGAACTTCAATGAATAGTTTGGACCTTACATTCTAGTAGCTAATACAGAAAATAGCCAAACTGTTTATAAATATCATATATTGAATGATAAAAGAGGAGGAGAAATATATATATGATATATTATATATATATATAATATATCATATATATATAATATATATGAGCCGGGCGTGGTGGCACACGCTTGTAATCCCAGTACTTGGGAGGCTGAGACCGGAGGATCCAGGTTTGCAGCCAGCCTCAGCTAGTTAGTGAGGCCCTCCGCAACTTCGTGAGACCTGGTTTCAAAATAAAAGGATAAAAAATAGGGCCGGGGGTGTAGCTCAGAGGTAGAACGCCCCTGGGTTCAACCCCTGGTACCACACAAAAAAAGAAATTATAATATATATGAGGAGGTAAGGTATAATAGGTAGAAATGTGGCTTTGTATTTTTAAAAGGGGTCATCAGAGAAGATATCAATGAGAAGGAAAGCCAGGAAGGAAAGGCAGGAGTGATCCAAGTGTTGTCCATATTATAGGCAGAGGAATGACAAGGGCAGAGGCCCTGAGCAGTACATGCCTGGTATGTGCCAAGAAACAGCCAGACAATAAGGAAGCCAGTGTGGCTGGAACAGATTGAACATGTGAGTGAGAGGATAGAGTTTGGGTTACAGAAGTAACCGAGAACAAATCTTGTAGGCCACTGTAAAAGGTTTAACATTTAATGTAAGATGAGAAGCCACTGACCTGACACAAGCTAATGATGTTCAAGTAGGCTCACTCTTGCTGCCATATTAAGAATAGCCAGTCTCAGAAAGTCAAGAGTCGTTATGTTTTCATTCATACGTGGAAGGTAGAGAGAAAAATAGGAAAGAAAAGGGACTTCATGTAAATAAGGAGAGAGACCAGGAGACGAGTGGAAGGATATTGGGGGAGGGGAGGTAGATAGGGGAGAAAGGAGGGTTGAAGAAGGTTAACCAAAGGAGGGTTAATCAAATAATGCTATCTTCATATATGAAGGCATCACTGCCAATCTCACTAGCATGTACAGGGAGGGAGGATGGGGTTACAGGGTGGGATGTGGAGGGAAACACACCAAGAGATGTTGTGTGCATATATAAAAGTATCTCTTCGAATTTCACTATTGATGTATAATTACATTGTACCAATAAAATTCTAAACAATAAAAATTATAATTGTGAAAAGAAGGATAGTTTAAAAAGTAAAAGGGTAGAAGCAAGGAAAGTAGTTAGGGAAATGTAGAAATAATCCAGGGATGAGATGTGGCTGTTCGGGGAAAGGTAGGAATAGGGGAGTTGGTGAGAAATGGTTTTAATATATGCATAGAATATATGTTCAATTTCAGCTCAATGAAAATGACTTCAGTATGTTCAGTCATTTGTTCCTATACCTAGATTTCATATTTAGTAAGCCAAAAGTACTCCAACATATTTTAAAACCTTAAGTCTATACATAATGTAAGAAATCTAGAGACTATCTGGCATCCAAGTATTATGTTTTATTTTCAACTAATATAATAAATTGCCTTTAGTAGGAATCATGCCTCTCAAATGCATACTTGTATGGTTCTCCAGATGGTAGCTCAATATTTCTCATTCCTATCGTTGGCAATTCCCATTGCAGTAGGGCAAAAGATGGCCAAGAGCCACATTTTTAATGTTTATGAAGAAAAATTACTGTGTAATACTTCTTTATTTATGAAAATTACATCTTTATCAATATTGCCGTTAGTATTTGAGGAGAACATATTGAATAAGATGTCTCTCAATGTTTTATTGTGCTCAGAGAGTTTGCATTAATGAACTGTGAAAAATGGATTTAAGTACTATATTGACTTGAAGAACTGATTCTCAGAAATCCCATATTTTCATCATGATAGCATTTTCTGAAAATTGTATTTAATGTAAAAGCATAAAATCAATTGCTGTTTTGAATTCATATCTTCTTAACTAGTCTCCCAGCTTCTAGTCGGTGTCTGGTTTCATTCATTTATTCAGAAAATATGTGTACTGTGGATATAGAAAGTCTCAGAACAGCAGTGGAGACAGTTGCACAAATGAAATAATGTGTGTTGAGTATAACAATAGAAGTATATAGATGACATAGAGAAAAGCTGAAAGATAGGAAGACTAACCTGCTGACATTGGGAATAACCTAGGGGGAAAAGGATATGTCCTTTTCAAATAGCAGAATGTTATTAAAATGATGATTGGATCATTGTAAAGCTCTACTCTTATGCCTTAATATTATCAAATGAATTAACTCAGAGTATAATGGTACTTGCAAGGCCTTTCACTACAGATGTCAACGCATTTGAACTCATGTTCATTCATCCCCAGCTTCACTTCCCAGCTTTATACTCATTAGCCTCACTCTAACCCTGATGCCACTGCTTCATTTCTCTTCTATGAGCATTTGTTCATAATGTTTCTGCTCCTTCCTAGAAGAAATCATAACTGATTGATAATAGTGACCCAGAACCGACTAAGTATCTGTGGACTTAATATGATTAGTTTTATATTAATCACATACATTTATTTATAGTGATTCTGTGCTGAAATCTAAGGTATTAGCTATGAAAATAGTCACAATTTTATAATTATTCTGTATAACTAAATATAAAATAGGCCTTTAAAATGCCAACATTTTTGATTGATAACATTTGAAATTGAATTCTATTTATTAAAAGTGATTGAAACTTTTTTGAATGGAATTCAACCATCAAATACCATTTTTTATGGATTGAACATCTATCAAAACAAAGTGGATTATTTGCTAAATCTTCTTTGAGATATAATGAAGAGAATATTGGCACTTCTTAAGTAGCTTGACACATAATTTATTTCTTTAAGAATTTTTCAGTATGATAACAGGATCACTGATTTTTTATTGTTTGAAATTAGATTCTCCATATTATTAATATATTTTGACACTTCTAAGGTTTATCCTTCTAATTTTGATTTTACCATTCATAGTAATTATGTAGTATCATTGGCTCAAACATAAGCAAAATAAGTTGTCTTCCTCAAAGACTGTTTCCACTTTATTACTTTCTTTCCTTATTTTGATGTATCTAGATATTGTGAACACCACAGTCAAGATAATTAGCATATCCTTCACCTTACATATTGATGTATTTATTTATTGGTAAAAACATCAAGATCTACTCTTTTAGCAAATTTCAAGTATATGATACAGTATTACTAACTATAGTCACCATGAACATTAGATACCTACTCCTCTTATGGCTAAAAGTATCTGCAGGTTGACCAACATCTCCCATTGCCCCCAGCCCCTGGCAACCACCATTCTACTCTCTACTTCTGTGAATTCAACTTTTTTAGATTCCATCTGTAAGTGAGATTCTACAGTATGCGTCCTTCTCTGTCTGACTTACTTCACTTAGAATAATACCTCAAGTTTCATTCTTGTTGAAAATAGGATTTTTTCTTGTTCTTGCATATATATATATATATATATATATATACACACATAAATGCAAAATATATATAAATATATAATATATAAAATATATAAAATTATTCATAATACATTCATCTATCATCAGACAAAGTGTTTCCATGTCTTAGCTATTGTGAATAATGTGATAAGTAGAGGATTTCATTTCCTTCAGATATATACCCAGAAATGGAATTGCTAAGTGATATTGTAGTTCTGTTTTTTTAATGTTTTGAGGAAACTCCATACTATTTTCCATAATGGCTGTACCAATTTAGATTCCCAACAACAGTGTACAAGGATTCCCCTTTCTCTACATCCTTGCCAATACTTGTTATTATTTGATTTTTGGACAATAACCCTTCTAAGAGATGTGATATGATATTTCTATGTGATCTAGATTTACATTTCCCTGATGTAATCAGTGTTGTTGATTACCTTTTTATGTATCTGTTGGTTACTTGTATATATTCTTTTAAAAAGTAAAGTCATTTGGGTCCTTTGCTCATTTTTAAATCAGGGTTTTCTATATATAAGATCAGACAGCTGGGCGTGGTGGCGCACGCTTGTAATCCCAGTACTTTGGGAGGCGGAGACCGGAGGATCCGGGTTCACGGCCAGCCTCAGCTCTCTCACTCTCTCCCTGTCTCTCTCTCTCTCTCTCTCTCTCTCTCTCTCTCCCCTTAGTGAGGCCCTCCAGAACTTCGTGAGACCGGGTTTCAAAATAAAGTATAAAAAATAGGGCCGGGGGCGTAGCGCGGAGGTAGAACGCCCCTGCGTTCAATCCCCAGTACCGCAATAAAAAAAAAAAAGATCAGACCATCTGCAAACAGAGACTATTTTACTTCTTCCTTTCCAATATAGATGCCTTTTACTTTCTCCCCCCCCCCTGCTTCCTCTGGCTAGGATTTCCAGTATTATGTTGAATAAAAGCAGTGAGAGTAGCCATACTGTCTTAAAGAAAAAGCTTTCAGCTTATCACCACTGAGTATCCTGTTAGCTTTGGGCTTATGCTATACTGCCTTCATTATTTTAAGGTACATTTCTTATGTACTCAATTGTTGAGAGTTTCTATCGTGAAAAGATGTTGACTTTTGTCAGATGCTCTTTCTGTATTTATTGTGATGTGAACTTTTTTCCTTGATTGTGCTGATGTGGTATATTACATTTATTGATTTATGTATATTGAACCATCCTTGCGTCCCAGAGACCAATCCTACTTGATGGTGATAAATAATCTTTTCAGCATGCTGTTGGATTTGGTTTATAGTATTTTGTTGAGGGCTTTTATATATGTGCTCATCAAGAACAATGATCTGTAATTTTCCTTTCTTGTAGTGTCCTTGTCTGGCTTTGGTATTGGGGTAATACCAGCCTCATAAAATGAGTTTGGAAGTGTTCCCTACCCTTCAATTAAAATATAAAAATCACCCTTTTGAAAGCACAGCAAATGGCTGCTTTGTAATATTTCTAGTACTTTATTTTATTATAATTATAAACAGATAATAATTGTACAACTTAATGAGATTCACTGTGATATTTCCAAACATGCATGCACATGTATTGATCATGTTCATCCTCCCTTCTCCACCCTCAACCTCTCCTACCAGCACACTTTAGGGAAGAGTACTTTTGATATTTGGGTTGTCATAAAGCCTCTCTCCTCCTCTGACAAAGGAAATATTTTATTTTCTTATGCCGTAGGATGAGTGTATTTGAATTTTCTTTTTACCACTTAATTTTGATTTGGAGATTCCTTTGTTGTAACATTCTTTTTTAGAAACATAATTCCTTTCTTACCTCATTTATGCTTGATTTAAAGTTATATCTCACTAGTATAAACAAAGTTCTATGCATTTAAATCTGTCAAATAATGTTATGAAATGAAATTTATATTGCCATTATATGTAGGCTGAATGGGTATGATGATGATTGTATCACTAGTTAAAATGGCACTGTTTATTAGAAACAATTTTCCAAGAACAAAGTGATTATATTTTATGTTAAAATCTATTGTGTGAGTAGTGGGTTACACAAATAACATTTAAAAAGGAACAGTTCAGACTATGTGAATATTTTAAAAGATTAGGAATATAAATTTAAAATCCTTAATGATTCAGTAAGGATATTTAAGCAGAAAAGGTAGCAGTTAAGGTTACACATTTCTCATGCATAAATGCATCCTTTCCCCTAACTTCCTATGTCCATGCAATTATGTATATCTATATTTTCCATATATTATTGGTGTGGTCTGTTTATACTAGCTGGTCATGGCATTCTTCAGATCTGATAGTATTAATCTATTAATAGTAATTAATTAGAAAGTCAGTAGCAATCAACCAATCTAGGCACTGTGGCAAAATAGATTGGGAAATTAAACTTAAAAAAAGTTGTAAATTTCTCCACTATAATCTACTTCAAATGAGATGGTGATACAACACATGTTACATTATTTTCTGGGTGTTTTAGTCAGCTTCTCCCTGATCTAACTGAAATATCTGACAAACACAACTTAGAAGGAGAAAGTTTATTTGGCTCACAGTTTTGGAGGTTTCAGAGGTTTCAGAGATCAGTCCCTGGTCAGCAGACTTGACCCCAATCAAGATACAGTCCCTGGACTTGACCCCAGGATTCACCCCCTCTAACTCTATCCTGCTTCCATACCTGGCTTCACTGTGAGCAAATGAGGTTTTGAGGAACATTTTAAATACAAATCATAACACTGGTGATCAATAAAAATTATACTAATCTATCCATGCCCCTTCCGACTCATTGAACCACTTTATGATTTGTTCTATTTCAAATAACACATATAATGCTAAATATAATAAATATAGCCATAGAGTGACTTTGACATTTGTACCAATCCTTCTAGGAAATACTGGACTGGAATAGTAGACTATTTTAGTGATCATTGTGAGTAGAAACAGATTCATGATAATCTTCCTCAAGTTGGATTATAAATTATGGCTAGTTATATTCCTTTACCCACCATAACTGTGTTTTAAAAGCATGGATTTGCAACTGTCATATTGAATTTCAAAAAACATACTACTTTTTGTCTTGTAAATCAAATGTAATCAGTTCCAATCTTCCCCTACTACTTTTGAAAACTACAACCACCATCTCCTTTCTAGACCTGACTCCCTGTCTTCCATTTCTTTAATCATTTCTACATTATTTTTCCTTCTATCAGGTAGGCATAATTTCCCATCAGTGTGCCTGGAGAAATATGATATTGGCTGCTTCTATGAGAGAGGGATGGGAAAAGAGATGAGGAACCCAATCAGCTTTTATTTATTCATAACTTTCATTGTTTACCAATATTAAAATGGTATATCCCACAAAACTCTCTGTTCATTCAATAATATCTTAAGTTTTTATATGCCCAAGTCTTAAAATAGATGGAAATAGAATATATTTCTGTACTGCAGTTGGATGGATGGATATAGAATATATCATTTTATTATATATTTTTGCTTAATAATTTGTTTCTTTTATCTCATATTCAACATAAAATAAACAGTGGTTTAGGCAACAAAGTAGAAAATTACTACAACTCTCCTATACATATGTGTTTGACACTATTGAAATTTAGAAGAATATGCACTTATAAAATTTGCATTAAAATTTAATGAGTTTAAAATTACATCTTCATATTAAGAGAAAATTGTGAGATAGCACATATTTTTAATATACTTTCATAGAGTAAAACTTTGACATTTTAAATTTATTTTATTTACTTTTAAGCATTAGTGGTGAACATTTAATGAAAATAAGTAAAATTAATGAAATGTATTTTGAATTTATATCAACTTTGTTTTGTTTTCTCTTTGCGGTACCAGGGATTGAACCCAGGGGCATTCTACCTCGGAGCTACACCCCCAGCCCTATTTTTTTATTCTTTATTTTGAGACAGGTCTCACTAAGTTGCGAAGGGCCTCACTAAGTAGCTGAGGCTGGCTGCGAACCCGGATCCTCTGGTCTCAGCCTCCCAAGTACTGTGGGATTACAAGCGTGCGCCACCACGCCCGGCTCAACTTTGGTTTTAGATTAAATGGCATTGGTATTAGATACCTTGTTTATTTGGCATATAAATTAAAACCAAATTTAGATTCAAACTTCAGAGTGTATGTTCCAAACCCTGAGTTAACCAATCCACATACAAACAGTAATGGAGGCAGGAGTAGGTTAGGGGAAGGCGGCAGCTAGGATGATACCATAGGGACCTTGGGAAGCCAAGAAAAATAAGAACTTGGAAAACTGCCACTAAGAGGAAAGTGAGATGAAATGTGAGGGAAGGAAGGAAGGAAAGGAGGGAGAGAGGGAGGCAGGGAGGAAGGAAGGAAATGAGAAGTTTTACTACACATGTAAAGAAGAGTTGTAGATAATGAAAATAATTTTAAAAAATACATAAATTTTAGGACTCTAAAATATTCTTTAAATTTCTCATATAAACCCGGAGTTCAAAAATTGTGTTTTCCTAAGTTGTAAATGACCAGTTGTTATACTTCTCATTCTGTTATAATCCTAGCATTTTTCCCATCACAGAGTAGAAACAAACTAGAGCAGTCACCTAGCAAATATAATATCCTTTGAGGGAGTCCAGGATGGAAGATTAACCAACTTGCTCAAGGGCATGACAGTTAAAATTAATAACTAAGCTAAAAGTGAGCACAATTTGATTATGGAAAAGAAAAAATATAAGCTGCCAGTTACCAGCAGCAAGGTAATTCATAAACACATTTCTCAGAAATACAAGATTTCTCTTTCTGAAAATAGTGCATGTGCTCCTTACTGAGATGTGGGAAGACCTTATTATTATAATGCTAAATATCATACACACAGTTATAAATGAAATCATTATTAAAGTTATTGGATACATTTTCCAATTCAGGCTATATTTTCCAATAAAACAAAATTCAGATTATCTTTTTCTGTTGTTGTATCTCTAGGAACAGTGTCTTGGTTAATGGTTAATTCCCTTATTCAGTGGAATTGTTTGGACTCTGAATGTCCCCCAAAAGCCTGTGTATTTAAGGTCTGGTCCACAGAGTGTTGCTACTGGGAGATGGTGAATCTTTAGGAAGTGGGCCTTAAGAGAGGTCCTTAAGACACTGTGGGTGTGTCCTTGAAAGGGATTGTGGGACCCTGGGCCCATCCTCTTTTGCTTTGCTCCCTGGCTCATAATGTAAGAGGTTTTCCCCTACCATGATGTGCTGCTCTGCCACAGGCCTAGAACAATGGAGCCAATCAATTATGGTCTGGGAGCCCCAAAGTTGTGAGCCAAAATAAATATTTTTCTTTTATACATAAGTGATCTCAGGTATTTGATTATAGTGATAGAAAGCTGACTAACACATTCAGGTAATTTTAAGTTTACAATGTTTTCAAGGAAATTTAGGCTTCCCTGTAAGTATGCCTTAAAGAGTACCAGTGGAGTGGTAATTGGAGAATAGAGCAGGAAGATGGAGCCTGATTCAATGGAAGTAGATCCATTGTTATATGTTTTGTATACTAAGACTTTAAGTTTTGTTTCAATATGAGTATCAAGAGTAAAAAGAATAGCAATCATAAAGATAAAAATAGCAAAATTATTATATTATCTCTTCAGTGAGATACTTTCCAACCCTTAGATTTTGTACTTGCAAATGAATTTCCTCAGCAAAACATCCATGAATTTCTAATATTTTATCATTACCAAGGGTATCTCCTTATCCTGTAATTAAGTAGAACACTATTTAAATACTATTTTTTCTCTTTATTACATATTCTCCCCCTCTATTCTTTTATGCCTTCCTTTCTTCTATCCTTTGTTTTTCCTTTCTTCTTTTCATATTAATGTATAAACAGGCCAAAATTGTTAATTATAAAGATGTATTTTTAAAAAGAATAAAATCTGTCAAACTATGTATTTGTTATACATTAAGTCTGCCTAACATAAAAGTTAATGAGTGATTAGTATAACTGATATAGAAAACGTATTGAACCCCCAAAGCCCATTTTCAGGAGATGTTTGTTATTTAGTTTAGCTGATTTTTTTGCTGCTGAATACAGCAGCTTTATAGAAGATTCCTAAGAGTATCCAAATTTAGGAAATTAATAAAATGTCATGGTTAATAGTGTGGAAAAGATATAAAACAAATTATAAAATACTGTATTATATATACATATATATTCATATATATGTATAGACACACACATACACACACATACACACACACACACACACACACATATTCTGTTTTGGACCCCCCACACATGCCCCTGCATCAAATCCTCATTTGATAGCACACCAGCTTTATTGGTTTATGCAAGGTCCCCTTCTATGTATGTGTGAGTAATTTTCATTTATTTGTTCATTTATTAACTCACTCATTTTCTTTTTTTTTTTTTTGCGGT